>RXPK01004146.1:0-36859 GCA_004143645.1 Protaetia brevitarsis | reverse complement strand
TATGAACGTATTGCTGTGTACTGATTGAATTGAAAATGCAAAATGAATTAATAAAAATGAAAAAATTAAATTAGCTAGCTCAACGGATAAAATTTTTTTAAAAGAGCACAAAAGAACAATTAATCTCAGAGTTGTCCTCGCGAATTAAAACTTGAATCTAATCACGAAAAGTAAATTGTGGGTGAAAGAAATCTAACTTTCTTAAGTACCCCAAAAATTGAAAAGGTTTAAATAAAAATAAAAAACAGAATTTTGAATGACGTTAAATTTCAAGAATTTTATTATACATATAAAAAAAAAATAATTACAAAATTTTGCAGAAAAAAAACCGTGGACAGAGGGTCCTGGCTTAAATTAAAAAACTGCTATAGATTCTAAATTACAATAGGACAATGCTAAATCCTATATAAAAGCAAAAAACAAATTAGTTCAGGAAGATATTTTTTTTCTATCATAAATCCACGTGGTTTCAAATTAAAATAAAATAAAATCGTGGAACACTAAAAATTTACAAAATTGAAAACTAAAAGCAAGCACAAAGCTTCTATACACCCAGCCCGAGGTGATAAATAAAATAAAATTGAAACAGCAAACAAGAAACCAAAAATTAATTCTTTAAAATAATAATGAGGAAATTAAAACTGAAATCTATCTTCCTGCACGAAATAATAAATGATCTTATATCTAAAATGTGTACACAACAATATAAGTAACAATTATTATTATTAAACGAGTTCCTTGATGGACGAAATAAAATCAAAATAAACGAAACAAATCTCTAAATCAAAAGTATTAACAAAATGGCAGCAAACAATTACAAATTTCATGTACTCACGCTCTAACGTCTATCGAGGAACTGAGTGACAAGGTTAAACAGTCGTATATATACATATATAAACAGCTGCGTGCAACGCAACGCACAAATCATCGAAGAAAACTACTAGAATAAACATAGAACAACAAGAACAAATAAAAGATATTTTAAACGACTGAAATTAATTTAAAAAAACTGAACACTTAAATTAAATAAATTATACAATCCAATCACTAAGAAAATCTTATATAAAAATAAACATTTCGTCTGTGAAAATTTTCCCGAAACATTGACAAAAGCTGATGGGAGTAAGCACGACTAAAATTGAATTTGCAAAAACCGAGGCGCCAGACCACAGCACCATGTACAAAGCAATTCAACTGAGTTGATTTATAGCCATCAGAATTATTCAAAAATTCTGGCAAATTTGAGCTTGCTTCCAGCCACTCGGGTGGGAAGAGGAATGAAGCAGTGGATGATCTGGGCAAGCGAGACTCATCAAGATCATTCGTTAGAGCTGGCCCTTCTTTTGACGTTACCAAATCGTAAATTAAAAAGTCTATCAGTGGATAGATACTAATGTGTCCAACGGGGTGATAGCAAAAGTCATTAGGATAGCTATTCCTTAAATTGCTGTCGTTTATTTCATCTGCTACTATCAAAGCTTGTACTTCATTATTCATAAATAAAGAAATTGTTTAGTATTAAATCTGGCATCCTCATATCTTTAGTATTACTTTAGCTATAAAAATATCATTAATTTAAAAAAAAAATTGGAAAAAAACTAGGAGGTACAACGTTACTAAAAGATTGTTTTAAAAAATGTAATATGAAACAACTATAACGAGATAAAAAATGAAAAAAAGCATATTGAAAAAAAAGTTGGAAAATTAAAAGAAAATACACAAATGCAAAGGTTTAAAAAAATGTTAAAAAAACTATTTAAGTTAAGGAAATTAAGGAGGTGCAAAATTTGGAAATAATTGCTACAAAATTTAGAAAAAAAAACAAACAAAAATCAAAAATAAGACACAAAAAAAGAAAAGAAATACTTAAAATTTGTTTTAACATCTATTCAATAAAGAAAAAGCAAAAGAAAGCTACCTGAAGTGTATTGCATATTCTAGAAATGGAACTTTCTCTAGTGAATGGACCGAATACTATTCAAGTGGCACATTTTAGGAGAGCGTACGGCATCTATTATTGCCTAAACTATAGTTTGCTCCATGACTGGCATTGTTGAAAAGCTAGCCATAGGTTTAGTGAAAATTTGCGACAGAATAGGCTCTGAAACAGGACGTCTGTTGGAGTTAAAAATATTTTTTCGTGGTAGCGGAACCTCGTGGTAAATGAATAGGCATATTTTTATTATGTAGAAGCTTTGGAGAGTCATTCCAGCGATTTCGGAAGTGTTGGGCGTCTTGAAACCTCCTCTACGCTACGCCAATGCAAATAAACCGCCCAGAACGTCAAATAAATCTTTTTTCTGATAATATTTGTGACCACGTCTAAGCAGGTTGTAGATTTGATATCTGAATTTTTTTTATTTTAGAACGGAAATATTGCTCGAAGATGCTAGAATACCAACGAATACATTGTGGGTCAAAACAATTCTCCATTCGAATTCTTCTTTCCATAGGAGATTCTTCAACTAATCGTCCTTCCACCCTTTTACCCCCTAACAATACCAATAGCACCACAATCTCCCTAATGTTCTCACCGAAATATAACAGCGTTTATTAATCCTCTAGCCTTCCCTTTTCGCTTTGATCAATACGTCGGCCTAAAAACTGACTTGTCATCGCAGTCATCGTTGAGTGTGTAGGTCGGATCTATCCAAACCCTGCTTCCTCAACCCCGCCCGACCCCTCCATTTTATCGACCAGGATTGGGTGATTGAGCAGAAAATCATCCACCGACCAACGACGTGTGTGTCTAATTTCGCTTTCGCTAACTATAGCTTGGTATTTGTACGTTTGGGATTTAATGCTGACGATGTAATTAGAAGAAAAAAAAAATAACAGTGGTTTAGGAACGATGTATCAATGTCCAGCAACACGCCATCTACAATCTACGCTGGAGTTTCTTGTTGAGGCGTGTGCCAGTTGCTAATTTGTATTCTAATACAGGAATAACGGATGAGAGATATAATAGTCTGATTGGAAGGGGTGAATATTATAATTAGTAATGGATGAAGGTGTTATTATATTAATGATTTTTTTTTGGGTGTTTTTAAGATTAGATGTAGAAGAGTGACAAGTGTGTGAAATTGAAGAATTATAATATAATAATTTGACAGCTGTCAACCAGCAACACTACCATGTGATTCAAAATGATTGTCGTAAGAAAAAAACTGTTTTCCGGAAAATTTAACTATACTATTACCAATTTAATGAGCGAAGTTAGCTACATACAAATTTCATACATTAAATGAATTTTCTTGACATTTAGCGACATTGGCGTGCGTGTTGTAATATCTTTCGATTATTTATCTTATAATTTTTTTCAAATCGTTTATATTTACATCTAATATAACCACATAGTATTTTTGAATACTGTAAGAAAATAAGGGAATTATCTGTGGAATAGCTCAACAAACAGGTAAAAAATCAATATTAACATTAAGGTGAAATAGTTTATTACATTTATAATTTTATAGGCTTATCATACACTTCAGCGCAATGAGCTGTCAAAAGAAAGTTACATTTTCATCCATATAAAGTTTCTACGGTACAGGAATTATTACCACTAGATCACGATAGGCGATTGGAATATTGTCATTGGTTTAATAACAATTTAAGGGGCGATGCTTGCTAAACAAATCATTTTTCTCGGATGAAGCCTGGTTTTATCTAACAAGCTATATCAATTCACAAAACTATCGTATCTGGTCTGCAGAAAATCCACATGAATTTCGAGAAACGCAATTGCATCCCGTAAAAGTTGGAGTTTGCTTAGCTATGTTCAGGCAACAAATAATATGGCCAATTTTCTACGAGGAAACTGTAACAGCCCAACGTTACCAACAGATGTTAGAATTGTTTATTGCAGAGTTACAAGAAAATGAGCTTGAAGCAGGTTATTTTCAGCACGATAATGCTCCAGCACATACTGCTCGACAAACCTGCCAATATCTTCAACAGTTTTTTTGCTGACAGGTTCGTTAGAGCACAAAGATGGCCACCAAGATCGCCTGATCTAACCCCATTAGATTACTTCATGTTTGGCTATCTAAAAAATAGGATCTATAGAAACCGCATGCATACCACAGAAGAACTGAGAGATGTAGTTTTGTCACTTAATAATTATACTAATTGTATGTTATAATTTAAAGTAATAAATCAATGTTGTTAAACACCAGTTAGTACTGAATTGTAAAATCATAATTTAGTAAAGTTAAATTAATTACATTTCATTTTTACAAGCAGAAACACCAATCCATAGTCGTTTATATAATGCAAGTTCAAATATAGGTTACGTTTTCTTTATTTTATGACAGATCCGTTTACTTTCTTATGTTCCAACACTGACTTAGTTCAAACCTTCATTACAAACACGCGGCATATACCTACACCCTGTTTTCTATCTATAGGAGCGGACTGACAATCTTTTGAATCTCTGATGTATTGAAAATGTAAGAGCTGACGAAAACTGAAGTTTTAAATCTTATTACAATTATTGTAACTGTGGAAATTTCAAAGCCCACATACTAACGAAGGATAATTCTTCAACTCCCTTCATTCATACTTCCCTTTCTATTATTTAACACTCGGTATATAATCCAATCTCTATCATTTATAGATTTCACAACGAAAAACAAGAAAAGGCTTTCGATTTTCCATCATTTTAAACTATCGATCTTAAACATTACCCTATCAGGTAACCAATTTTCTCTCCTGTCTGAGTGGTAACTTGAACTAAGGAAGATCTCCCACCTCCTGTTTGACGTGAAAATATTTAAAATCCACTTCCTTTGGGAATCGCAGACTGTTTCGCTACGCGACGGAGTGAGTTTGGGGTGCCAGAAATACTCGGAATTCAACCCCTGATCTCTTGCGGTTTAGGAGACAATTTGCTTGTTACAAGATGGCCGCCATTTTTTTTTTGACGTTGACAAGGTGGGATGCGGTAGAGAATGAAGTGGGAGGGGGAAGGAGTGGAGGGGGTTGGGGGATGAATATATGGAATTTAGTGGGCTTTTAAATGAATGTACGTTTGGTGTGGGAAAAATATTTTCTTATGGGTACTTTGTCCTGTTAGATAATGTGGAATGATTCTACAATTATAGATCTTAAAAAAAGTCACACGAGTTTCTTTTTTATTTATTTTATTTGATTGAACTGATTATAGAAAACGTAGTATACAAGGTGTTTTGAAACATCGTTTAAAGATTTTAAGGGCATGTAGTACGATCGAAAATAAGGTTAAAAGTCATAATAAACATATGTTCACAAATCAATCGTTTACGAGATAACAGCGAGTGTTCCTAGTAGTACATGGATATAACATATCCCAGAACACAGGTGCTTATCAGCTATCGCTTTATGACAGTTTAATTTGACGTTTTGTGCAATTTGTAGCAATTACAATGGTTGCGTATTCTAATGATGAAATGAGCGATATGGTGTTCATATACGGACGTGCTAATGGGAATTCTTTACAAGCACGTCGCTTCTATGCTGAAACGTTTTCTGATCGCCAATTACCTTCGCATGTGATGTTTCAGACGGTGTTTCAACGACTCTAAGAAACTGGTTCCTTTGAGAAGCGGTCTTGTCATACTGGACGGCAGAGAATAGCATGTACTCCACAGATAGAAGATCGAATTTTGAATATTATTGATGAAAATCCCGAAACTAGTGTTAGAAGAATTTCGACTCAAGTGGGTGTAAGCAGCAATCTTGCTTGGAGAACTCTTCATAAGCAACTCCTATACCTCTACCATATCCAATGGGTACAAGCCCTTACTGCTCCGGATTATCAAGCGAGAAGGACTTTCTGTGAGTGGTTTTTGCGAACAGCTGCTGATCGGCCAGATTTCGCTGATAACATCCTTTTTACTAATGAACCTGGTTTTACTAAAAATGGAATATTCAATTTCCACAACAATCACGTTTGGTGTGACGAGAATCCTCATGCTACCGTTGAAGCCAGGCACCAGCAACGTTTCTCTCTAAACATCTGGTTAGGCATGAGAGGGGAACGGTTGTTAGGACCGATTGTTTTGCCACAACGCTTAACAGGTCCTGCATACCTCGAGTTCTTGGAAAATACTTTACCTGAACTTTTGGAAGATTAACCTGTAAATCTAAGACTGAAGCTCTGGTTTATGCAAGATGGAGCTCCACCGCACTTCACGCGTGCTGTTAGGGAACATCTTAACAATGACTTTCCTGGGAGATGGATAGGGCGAGCAGGTCCCATTGCTTGGCCTCCAAGTCTCCGATCTAAGCCGTTGGACTTTAGTATCTGGGGTTATTTGTAAAGTTTAGTGTACGCAACACCGGTAAACGATCTTTCAGAGTTGCGCCAACGAATAGAACACTGTTGCCAGATAATACGAGAAAATCCCTTGTTTTTTTTTTGAAAGAGTGCGCGCTCCCTTTGAAAGCAGATGTAGATCCTGTGTCGAAATGGAAGGACGTCATTTTGAACATCTTCTTTAGTTATAATCTATTTTATGTTAAAATGCAATAACATCTCAATAAAAACCGCTAAAACAAACTTATTCTGCAATTGCGATAAAATCGCTGTTATCTCGTAAACAGTTAATTTGTGGACATATGTTTATTATGACTTTTAACCTAATTTTCGATCGTACTACATGCCCTTAGAATCTTTAAACGATGTTTCAAAACACCCTGTATACATTGTGCAAAGAAGAGTTTTGCTTCTAATGTGTGTAATTCCTCTTTTATAGTCTTTTGATTTGCTTTCAACTCTTCTTTTAGAGTCTCTTGCCGGTTTTCAATTAATCTTTGATCCTGTTTGACTTGTTTTTAACTCTGTCATGCTAGTTTATAGCATCTTCAATATTTGCATAAGATCCATGGTTTGTGACTTACCTGTGTCCTCACCTTTTTTTGGCATTTCTCTTTTTTTAACGATTTTCTTTTTAATTATTTTTCATAAACGAAATGTCTTATCAGCTTATCTGTTACCAAAAGATTCCTAATGAAAATCAATTAAACAAGGACAACCATCTTAAATTCATAACTTAAACTTTCGATTTTTTAAAATCATTGCACGTATTTGCCCACAATTTAATAACCTTCTTATACTTGTTAGTTGTGTTACTATTTCAGATCGTGTAAAATATGTGTTATGGTCCCTAAAGTAAACAAAATAGGGCAGCACTATTTTGTGTAGCCAAAAAACACAATCTGCTGTCGAATCTAAATTGATTGTCCGCAGACTTTCTCCAGCAAAGAAAGCATCGCAATCCTTTATCATCCCGCTACAATCACATTCACATCCGAGCTAATCGCTCAGACAATCCTCAAAAATCGAATCATCCCTCCTAAGTGCGCGAAACACCGCCAAAACGACAAGAAAGGAAGCGAAAAGAAAAAAAAAGTGACACGCGAACAATAGCAGCACACGAGCTCACGGCGAATATGCGCAACTCGCGACTTCGTCGCTCGCGTGCTGGAGTCGACACTCAACGCCCTCTGCTGCCAGTTCGCTCTCGCGCAGACCGGCTAACGGTTGCACACCGGACAGCTCTACGCGTGTTGTTTATCTCGCGAACACATGACCGATGTATGTACAATATATACCCTGATCGGTTGAGAAAAAGGAACTATGATTTTAATCATTATTCGATGGCGTATACGATGCGGGTTCTAGTGGGAATAAAACGAGTTTAAACTAGATTGAACAGGTTATTTATTGTCGATCTATAAAACTCCCGGTTAAAAGGATTTTTACAAACCGGTTTCTTAAAACCACGTGGGGATTTGGTTGTAATGACGTGTTAGTTCGCTTGGAGTGATCTGTGTTAATGTTTTACGTCATTTAATAATATAATATGTCAAAATCTCAACCAGTGGCGTTCGTGTAAAGCAGTAGACTTAGAAACACAAGAGGATTTTGATTTTAAATATATACAATCACCCCTACCAGAGAAACTTATCAAAAATCCACTTCGGGCCAAGGTAAATTCTTCTAAACTCATATTAGATAGCCCCTCCAACCTCTTTTTTAATTATTTACTTTTAATCATTGGCGTGCGGTAGATGTCGTGTTGTTATAGCACATACACGATAATATCATTTGAGTTATCGACCTTTCCCTGATGTGATCATGTAGACGAATATGGACATATTTAGTTTTGGTGATGTTTTTTGGTGGCTGCAACATGTTATGCAACCGATTTCTCAATTCTACTGATGGGGGCGCGGATCAACTCATTTAACTAAGATACAAAGACAAGCGGTGTGGCATTGTATTAGGGTTTTTTAATCATCTACCATTAAAATTAAGGGAACAGCCGGTTCAACAATTTAAAGTAAGTCTTAAGAACTACGTGTTAAAAGAATGTTTTTATACTGTAACAGACTTTTTCAAAAAGCCTCTAGAACTATAATTTTTCCCATTCATTATATATTTATCTGTTTTTTGTTATACTTTCTATGTGTGTATATGTTATATGACTTGCACCTACCATAGGTTGCTTTTGTATTATTGTTATTTGTAATTTTATGACGTGTTCTACGCTAATCTATGGCATCATGGAAATAAATCTATATTATTATTATTATTATTATTATCAACCTGCCATTGTTTCGCAATGAAAGCTTTAAATTTTTATTTTGGATGTAACACACATGAATAAGCTCGTCATTTATTCGATATTATATTGTCATAAAATTTTGGACGGCTCTGTATATGGAATACTTTAATATTTACTCGTGTTCAGGTTTTATTTATTATTTTTACTCATTGTTTCACTCAGTGTTGTCAGTAAATCGTATAAATCGAAATAATTTTTTTTCACTTTTTTTTTTTTACGCTGTGATATAATTGGTGTTCTTTTTTTTCACTTTGTGTGAAATCTCTGTTAGCTCTGCTCTGTAAATGAGTACATATATCGCGGAATGTCGTTGCTGGAAGCCCTTTTTTCGCTTTTTAGGATTCGAACGCTTGCTGCACTAGATGTCGAAATTGAAAAAGCAGAAATCGGAATTAAAATCCAGGGAATTGATGCGTGGTTTCGACAAAACAGTCGACTCTATTGTTTGTTTAATACCCAGCTAGTGGGGTGTTGTTGAAGCACCTTTATTGTTATTATAGGTTTTCCAGTCGGCAAAATCCTATTACTATGTCTGCAGGAGTTTTTTATATTTGAAGTATATATCGGGGCGTTCAAAAGGTATATAGTTTATATAATTGCTTTTTATTTATATCTTGCATCTGGAATCTAAAAGAGGAATTTTAAAGCTTCATTTCTTGACCATGTATAAAAGAGGAATGTTGGTAGTAAAATATGATATAATAAAACTAAAATCAAAATTTTATTCCATCTTAAAGATAGGAAAATGATAAAAATGCAAAATTATATTTTGTTTGACATCTATTCGACAGGTCGATTTGAAATTTCCTTAGAACGACCGTTTATTATAATATTTAAAACCAATATCAAACTTTTATTTGATCTTAAAACTAGGAGAATGGTGACTATTTTGAACACTTGTT
Source organism: Protaetia brevitarsis (assembly GCA_004143645.1). Taxonomy (NCBI): domain Eukaryota; kingdom Metazoa; phylum Arthropoda; class Insecta; order Coleoptera; family Scarabaeidae; genus Protaetia; species Protaetia brevitarsis. Next base: position 27,348 of record RXPK01004146.1, on the reverse strand, counting down.
ATAAATTATAAATAAATAAATTTTCTACAAATAAATTATTTACCTTAGTTGTTTGATTAATATACCATCTCTAAAGGTATCTTATAAATTAATAATCCAATTATATTTGTTATTATTAATTTCATCAACACATCCCTCGACAATAAATTTTGATAGTGACAGGTGGATAACCTAATATATACTATTTAATTTATAGCCCCATTTCAAAAAAGCGGAATGTCATAATTTATAGCAGAAATTCATGTAATTCATTTTGAAACAGTTTGTATAATAAAATCGAATATACACGTTTCAAAGCTACCCCTAACAGCCAGAAATATTATATAGATATTTTTAAAAATATATTTTATAAATATTTTTCGTGAGAGGTTTTTGAATATATTTTTCATATTTTTTTCTAAATATAGATAATATTCAATTAAAATATTTGTAAAATATTTATATGAAAATTTAGATTTTTTTATGCAATCTATTTAGTTTGTCAAAATGAACTAAAATTGTTCTTGGTTATTTAGAATGTATAACGTCGATAACGAAAAGTTGAAACAGACATAGAATTGTCTAAAAGGCAAGAACTTGTTTTTTCACACTCACCATACAAGTTAATAATCAATAATTCTGGCATCTTTTAAGGCATACTGAAGGTTTATCAAATTAATCACTATTTTCTAATTGAAGTGTTCTAAATAAAAAACAAACTTGTTTATTATCATTTTATTTGAATAAGCCAATAAAAATGAAAAATACTCATTTTTAAGTCTAGCCTTGGCTGGTGCCAGGTACAACCCTATGGCTTTTTTCATATTCTTGTAGTGGCGCTCTTATGGCGTTTCCTTGTGGCCTCTAAAACAATGCCAATTGTATTAGATCATACCATGAATAAAACATCGTACATCATTATCAACACCTACTAATACATTTGGAGCATTTACAATAATTGGAGTGGTAGCTACGTACAAACACTAAAACAACACAACGTATTCTAACCTCTATTTGAGGTTATGACGCTTATCTAACGAGATGAATCTCTTAAGCAAATCAACTAGCAATTTATCTGGTAGATGCAGTACATATATGATGCATAAAATGCAATTATATTATTAAACGATTTCTGTACATAGCGATATTGAGCAGTCCAATTATCTTATAAATGCCATGACATGTTCAAAGTTTTGCTTACCCTCGTAGTCACCACAAAAACTAAAACACACCCCGCAACAATTAATTACACAGTTAACCCTAATCTGCCCTAATCGTATACTATTATAAACTATAACACGCAACGGACAAACAAATGAAAACGTTGATGATACGCATATACAATACTAAATATATAGACTAAATATATAGACGCATAAACAATACTAAATCACATAACACCGGCACCGTAATGAATAGAGGTGTTGTGCTGACGTTCGCAACTTACAAATATTACAAATAATATAATACAAAACGCAGATATATTAATAGAAATGTCACAGCGCTCAACTTAGATACCAATTAAATCATATTAGATATATATTATCTAATTTAATCTTTAAACTATCATTTTAAATAGGTACATACCTACTTAATATATATGCATATTTACCCATTTATTTATTATTTCGTCCTACGCACCCAAATGTACAAAAGCAAAAAATTCAATTTTTTTTTTTTATATGAAATAAATATTTACAGAAATATAAAGCAAAATATTCTTGCAGAGTTATGAAAAATATATTGAGAAAACATTTGCAATAAAATATTATTAATGCTACATAACATATATATTTTTTAAATGTTTTCCTAATATATTTTCTATAATATATTTTATGCATATTATATTAATATAACTAATATTCAAGAAAGATTTAATATTTTTTAAATATTTATAAAATATGAAATAAATATATGTAGTTGGTCACTGGGGACCATTTTCTATATGTTAACAGTTCTTTGTTTACTGTATGATTCATAGGTATGAGAGTTGTACTAGAAGGTGATTATATCAAGAACATCTCTATCCACAATTATTTGAAACTTCCCGCAATCCCCACTTCTTTTCTAATATTCTATAAGCTGAATCTACAGCCTAGTTTAATTTGAATATCAGAAACTATTCTCTCGAGGAAAATTTGAGAATGTTTTGGTAAATCAATTAACAAGGATCCATTAACTTATAGGGTTCCAAAATCGTTAGATCTGCGGCTATCATAAATGACCATAATTTTGAAAATCTTTATCTACTAGCAGATACCAGATAATATAAATCAGACCAGTTTAAATTTAAAAACGATTCACACATCATACACCAATCATTATCACAAGCATTTTCTTGTTGGAACAACCTGTGTTTCACCTGACATCCTCCTATTGTATTTTCCCAATTTCCAACGCCTACAAAACAGCATTGTTTCACTCAAATAGTTTCATTGCCCGTTCAAAATAGTAGGAACGTGTACCCACCTAACAATAATGATTCTTGTCGTTTCAACTGCTGCGTATAATCTAGAAATTTAGTAGCGCAGGCACACTGGATTCTAATTAATAAAATACACGCCCTCCAAACACGAAGAGGTGAATACTCATTCCCCCTTCTACGCTTGCGGTTCCTAATTTCGATATGAATACATTAAGATGCAGGTGTATATACGAGCTACGAACGATATTAGCGTCGCAAAAGAGGCATTTAATTACGCGTTCCAGGAGGTGGGATACCTTTGCTATAGAATAAATGCTGAACTGTTGTATCCAACCTCGTGAACATTACTTATGCAACCAAAAGGATGGCAGTGTGGCGTCTACGGCTTAGGTAATTCGAACAGCAGTAACGGAGCTACCAAATTACGCCCCGGTATCTGTGTAAGTACTTAGCCGCCTATTGTCAGTCGAGATGTTCAACTCTTGAATGGTGGGTTGAAATCCCTTTCAGCGTGCGGAATTTTCGGGTATAATTATACACGCAGTAGAAAAAAATTCAATGGATTTGTTAGAGATATTCCATAAATGTCAATGTCACTCTAAAACCAGTGGCGTACGTCCGAAAGGGAATATCGGCAATCCGCATATTCAGAATGAGTGAGAGAGTTTCATGATGTAAGAACATATTCCTTTTACGGAACGAATCCCCCGATTTTAGAGTAGAAAGAATGCATGACTTAATTTTTTTTTTAAGTTAGGGTGGGCACCTATAGTTCAAGCACTTGAGCTAAGTGCTCATTGTACCATCCCTTAAGTCTCTTATTTCCACTCGAGCAGCTTGGTGTTCTCTATAAAGCCCAGTATCTTGCCCAGTAGAAACTTGAGAACCCTCGAGGGCTCCAATAGATCCTTCCCGAAATATATCTGCGTGAGTACTTTCAATTCCTCACATGTGCAAATTACAAGTAAACTCGTCTCCTGCTTACTAGACCATGTTGTATAGATGCTTTTTCAGGGGTCAGTGTCCAGTTACCAACTCAACAATGGTTTTAACTTCTCTCTTGTTGCGTCTAAGTTGGTTAACAAAGAATTTAGCATCTCCATCCTCTATTAGCGCTTTAGTATGGAATTAACCTTCAGTCGATCTCCACTTCTTTGTACTTTCTTTATCTAATCAGGTCCAAGTCTCCCTTTTAGCAGAGTTGTTGGTAATTTTACATATGGGCTCTGGACCTGTGAAGTGCCTTTTAGAGCCCTCTTTGGATAGTTCGTCAGTTTCGCATCGAATGTAATACCCAGATAATTTATTTCTCTGGTTAATTGTACCTTCTGTCCAAACAGTCTACTGCCGCCTAGGTCATTGGGCTTCGTCATGTTAGTGAAAGTAACTAACTTTGTTTTTTTTGTGGATTAACTGAGAGTCCTTGTGAAAGGCATCACTCCTCCACGATTGCATGACTTGTTGACTAAAGTTTTATAAATATTAACAGATATTTTTTCTTTGTTAAAAGGTATTTTGAAGTATTGCAATTATAGCTATACATAGTATCTCATAAGTATCATTATTTTAGAAATAAAGTAGTAGATACGATGGCAGCCACTTAGAACAGTCAGTTTTTGATATGCCCCAAGTTTGGGCACATCATAATTATAAACAAAAGTTCATTTTGGTATATTTGAAAATCTGGGGTGCCTCAGGAGTCCCTGTTGGGCCCGGAGCTTTTCCTCATATATGTGAGCGACATTTCGTCAGTAGGTCAGTGGTGTGCGAACTTGGTTTCTCGCCGCCAAGACTCAACTTATTCTACTATTTTCCAAGCAAAGCCAGCTGAATGTTCGATCTAGTTTCTGCTACAAACAGCATGCGTGAGACCGATTCTGACGTACGGGGCCCTTTCTACGATAACCACTGCTCATTTTACCGGTTTTTTGGGACTATAAGATGCATCGAATGATAAGACGTATTTTTCGAACTATAAGACGCACCTCAAATTTAGAGACGATTTATTAAAAAAAAACAAATATTTTACGTTACCTTTGGACTATATGACATACCCAAAATTTGAGTCTATCTTTCTCTGTAAAAAAGCGCGTTTTATAGTCTGAAAAATACGGTAATTTTTTGGAGATACTCCAAAGCTGTCTTCTTTGTAAGTCACGGGTGCTTTTTGGATGGTCTGTAATCAACAGCTCCGTAAGAATCTTACAATTTCTTATCTTCGAGACTTAATGTCTGGTTTGGCGTCACGAACGTGGCTGAGCATGAGCCAGATGGAGACGAAAGAAGAATATCAACTCAATCACCATTAATATTCGCCCGGTGAAGCTAACTGTCAAAGGTGATAAAGATGCTCCTAGCAACCTCAAGGTCCAGCACTGGGAATGATGAGGAGATCTTTTTGATTACATCTATTTTCACGCAATTAAGATCCATAATCCTAATTTTTGATATCGTCAAAGGGGTTTGTATGTATGTATGTACGTAAATAGAAGGATGGTGTTACACTGCGACCTAAAAGATCTATTGTGTCCCCTATTTTTGCTGCTTTACAGCTGGCCTTCCAATCCTATTCCTTTTAGAAACTGTAGGATGTCAGAAGGCCCCAGGTAAGTCTCCCTCTTCGATTTCACACGCTCCAGTTTACAATTGCCTCGAGTTGCACAGTGCTACGCAGTTTGAGAGGAGGTGGATGGATGTTCATCCTGTTTCCCCACAAGAATCTGCATCAGGATCTTTTCCAACCAGCTCACTCAGGTGTCCTTTCATCTACCAATGGCCTGAAAGTATTCCTGTTAATATGCGAACATTGTTCTTACTCAGGTTGATGCATTCTGTAAACCTTCTTCTGTTATAAGTTCCCAGAAGAATTTTACTTTGCCTCATTCCCTGGAGATTTTCCCAGTAACTGGATTTTCTCTGCTCCTTTCTTTTTTTAGTTTCTTCCGTATTGTACTGCTACTTAACCCGCAAAAGGGTTCAGGCCCCACGAAAAGCATTCCAGCCCCTTTTTTTGCGAAGTTATCCGTTATTTTGTTTCCTTCCACTCCTGTGTGACCCGGAACCCACAGGAGGGTTACTTTATTCTGTCTTTTGCCTAGCTCATTTAGTTTCTCTAGGCATTTCCAGACCATCTTGGAGCTGATTTCATATGAGTTCAGCGCTTTGATGGCCGCCTGACTATCAGACACGATGATAATCTCCTGCTTCCGATAGTTCCTATCCATAATGAACTGAACACATCTTCTAATATCGTGTATTTCCGCCTGAAATATACTTGGGTATTTTCCCAAGCTTTTCGAAATATGTAGTTCTAGGGCCATATATTCCTATTCCAGTTCCTTCTGCCGTTTTGGAGCCATCAGTGTACCATTTGATGGCATTTCTATTCAAGTTCAAGATGGTGTTATGATCCCACTCGCTTCTGTTACTTAGCTTTATGGTGAATTCTTTCACAAAGCTAATTTTTTTTTAACATATCATCCCGGGGCATATCCCAGGTTTGATCACCGTCAGGAGGTTGGGGCCTATGCCTAATCATTCCTTCCTTGACCATTCTTAGTGCGGTTCTTTTCACCACACCCTCTACTACAATGTGGTGGGGGGCAAGATCCATTACTATTTTAATAGCTGCTGTTGGGCAGGTCTCATAGCCCCCGTTATGCATACACATGCTAATCTTTGCACTTTCGAGAGGTTAATTCTCGGCGGTGGCAGATTAGTCTTTTGCTCCATGCTACTGATGCATAGGTGATGATCGTCTCACTATCCTGTATACATCCAAGCAGTATTTTTTGGTTGCATCCCAAATTTTCCCTGCAAAGTTTCTGCACACCATCAGAGCTCTTTTGGCCTTGTTGGTTACTTCAAATTCATGTTTGTTCCATAGAGGTTTATTGTCTAGGGTAAGGCCTAGAACGGTAGCATACAGTCCCATGTAATTTATGTTATTCATTTTATTTTTCAATAACGTTTGTACCAAAACTTGCCAGAATAACATTGTTTTCATTGTTATTAATATGACTAGTAGAGAAAGTAAAACAGTACACGGTTACTAAAGAAATGGTGTAATTAAAAGATCTGAGGATTTCAGTTCGAAATTCAAACGTCAGACGTAAAAGAAAATCTATATCAATGCTCGTGTATCAATGAAAATGTCTCTCTACATTATCTAGAAGCGAAATTCAAACAGAAAACATTACGTCAAGCAGCGGACACTAATAGCACCTTTTACTTCCTTAATTATAGCACCCAGGACTCCAGAACGGAATGTCCATCTAAGTAACCGTATAATCAGTACCTTGACGCTCGACCTATAAATTATCCACCCGCTACATTATTCAGCGGGTCCTTTTATGTAATAGTGCGACGACCAAGTAATTAACTCGAATGGAAAACATCCCAGGAATCAGACAACAGGCCCGCCGCCGAGCCGGTACAATTTAATAACGTTTTGTTGACCTCAAAAGCCGATAGGTCGCTAGCTGATTAGTCTGCAGTTACAAGGCACTAATAATGACAAACCTAAACACGGTCGGGCAGTCTCCGCTTTCAACGTCGAAGCATCGATCTGATTAATACAGTTTTCCGAGAAACTACGCACGAGGCTACAGCAGAAAGGGTAATTAGTAGCGATGTTTCTGTTCTTAATAGAGGAAAAACCGAAATTATTTACATCGGAAAAATATACAGGGTGTAACCGCGGTAACGCCGTGGTCTCTGGTAGTCAAATTGCAAGAATTTTTGAAATGTTTATATTAGGATAATGGTAGGCGGATTAGTCCACAGATTAAAAATAATATGCAATATTGACAGGGGTGTTCCAAAATTTAGCAGCGCACGCATCAAAGTTATGTTCTTTTCTTAATGGAACACCCTGTATTTTATGGCATTTTTGAAATGGTACACTTAAAAACTAGAACAATTTTTATTGAAGGTTCCCGTATAGCTACATTTTGTATGGATTTAGTGAGTATTCACATTTGTTTAAAAGTGGCAATTAGTTCGCAAAAAAAGAGTTTATATATCTCGAGGAACGAATTAATGTTCAAATGCCTAAGTCAAAGTTAGTGAATTTTACTCGTGCGTAACTTTGTTATTTTAAATGGAACACCCAGTATATTTTTACGTTGATAGATAGACATTTTTATTTTATTTAAACCAGTATTAGGAGTCCCTATACCTATCTCCACTAGTTTTTAAGTTATTTGGATTTTTTTAGGTGGTCTAAGTAAATTGTCATTACCTTAATTTAATCTAGGTAGCTGGTGATTTTTTTGAATGTGTCAATTTGCCGTGCATCCCGTCAGTACCATGAAAGCATACACGTTGCAAGAAAGAGCTGATACTGATATGATTTAGTTGCTGGCGAACAAACTTTGTGAATTTTATTCGTCCCTAACTTTGTTATTTTAAATGGAACATCCGATGTATGTTTACATTGATTTATTTAATTAATTTTACTATTCCAAGAAACTTTATTTTTCATAATTTACCTGAATATCATAAACGCTAAGAAGTACATACAAACTAAACAAAACAACAGTAAATATTTTTGTATGAAAAGGTAATACCAAAGGATTTTTGTATGTATCTATAAAATAAAGGAAAAAAAAACGCAATAAAATAAACGAAAAGGCACTAGCATTCAACGTAATTGCCATTTTCTCCAATGCACAACATAACTCTTTCTTCAAATGCTCTTCTAACGTTCCTTAGCATATTTGGTGTTATCTCTTCCAATCCAAGGAAATTTTCTATCAAGGTAGTTTCTGACGGACCGTTTTGAAATGGGCAAGGAGCCCCGTCTAGTGAAACCACATCCGGTTTCTAATATTTAAGGGAATGTTTTCCAAAAGGCACAAAAGTCCCTCTTAAGGAAGCTTAAAAATTCGTTTCCATTTACATGACATGATCACCTATAATGCCTCCAATCACGTTCAAACTCCATCTATGCTGCCGATCCAAGGTATGAAAAAGATGACGATTTTCGGTATCATAATAATGTAAATTGTGACAGTTTACTAGTCCGTTATTATGAAATGAAATTCGGCAGTGAATAGAACATAATTAAAAAATTCATTATCTTCTGCGTATCTATCGAGCGTCCGCACGCAAAAATCAACTCTTCGCTCATAATCCATAGGGTATAATTGCTGGTGGTGTTGAAAGTGGTAGGGATGGTATTTGTGTTTTTTTCAGGATCCTAGATACAGTCATGTGACTTAAATCCAATTCCTTAGCAATCTTTCTTGGGCTGCTATGCGGTTCTTCAATGCTCCTAATACCACAAATTCATTTTCTTCGCTTACAATTGTTGTTTTATGTCGCTTTATGTAAGCAATGTTGCCAGTGGTACGAAATCAGTCCAACAGTTTTTCAAATACTCTTTTATCTGGATGTTTTCGATTAGGGTACTTCTGCGCATACACCCGAGACGCAAGGAAGCAATTTTCCTGACACTCACCAATAACTAAAATCATATCAGTTCTTTTTTGCAACGAGTATGCTTTCATGGTGCTAACTGGATACACATCAAATTGACACATCACCAGCTACCTAGATTAAATTAAGGTAATAACAATTTACTTAGACCACCTAAAAAAACCCAAATAACTTAAAACCTAGTTGAGATGGGTATAGGTACTCCTAATACTGGTTTAAAGAAAATAAAAATTCCTATCTAGCAACGTAAAAATATACTGGGTGTTTTATTTAAAATAACAAAGTTACGCACGATTAAAATTCACAAAGTTTGACTTAGGTACTTGAACATCCTGTAGACTACTGGACAACGTTGAATGTCGCATTCAATCAGCCAAAGGATCTGCCATTTACGCTTTTCATTTAATTTCTCTAAATTAATTCGTTTCCGAGATACTAGACTCTTTTACTTACAACATTGCATTTTTAAACAAATTGGAAATATCTCATAAACTATAAAAATTAGGTATGGGGAACCTTAAATAAAATTGTTCTAGTTTTTAGTGTACATTTCAAAAATGCCATAAAATACAGGGCGTTCCAGTTAGAAAACATAACTTTGATGTACTGCTAATTTTGGACACCCTGTTATTCAATATTAATTTTAAATTGTTGATCTGATCCACCTACATATATCCTAATATACAATATTTCAAAAGTTGTTACCATTTGACCACCAGAGACCACGGCGTTACCGCTGTTACACCCTGTATACTTAGGGATAATTTATTCAACTTGATCTTTTGGCAATGTGCTAGTTTTACATCAAAATAAAACTTTTGTAAGAGACGAAATACGTGCCAAACTGTGGTAGCTAGTAGTTTCAGTGTTTCTGCTGATGATGATAGCTTTGCTATCGAAACGTACGTCCAGTTTAGTGCAGTTTGTGGTGAGGGGTCAAGGAGAAGTTTGCAGCATTTGCAAGAAATTTTATTAGCATGTATTACATACGAAAAAAATTAATTATATGTTTAGCGATATCGTAGCTGGGTACACTCCTGTACACGTCTAGGCATCGACAAAATGAAATAGTTGACATCTGCTTCTAGCATCTCATTCCAAACAACTTGTACTTCGTAGATTAACTGTACCAGAGTCTGTGAAGGATGGTGCAAAGTGGTCAAAGTCTCCTCTGCATGGTATCCCACACATCTTTAATGGGGTTTAAATCAGATGAACGAGGTTGCCATGGCAAACCATTAACGCCTGCTTCTTGAAGAGAGTCCATTTGTTCGACGAGCAATATGAGGACGTGCGTTGTTTTGTTGAAAAAGGACGGCCATCGAGATAAGGTAGTAAAGTGGTTTGCAGGACATCATCAACATAACCATGGTGATCGGCTACCATAGGCAATAGTCTCTCAAACCATTATGCCTCTCAACAGCAAACCCAGTACTACGTCACTCTCCACGCCAGCGTCCCACTCTGCATACCTAAATAGAATCTCAATTCATCGCTGAAGACGACATATATACCATTTTCCAATGTCTCCAGTATAGCTAATAAAAAAAAAAACCATCCTTGACATTCTAAATCTTCTATTAATTCTAACATATATACGAATCCACCTCCAGACTGACTTATCCCGGTCTTTCCGTTTTAACTGAAATTAATGGCGCACTATGTTAAATCTTGCCGTCGTTCCAAAGCGACTGCCCCCCTCCCCTACCAACCCTTTCACCTCTCTGTGAGCCAACCGCAGCGAACTACTGCATCTTAAAGGGGTAGATTAAGGTGTCCAAAATGCAGATATTTCATTGGTTTGAGAAATGTTGGCAATTAATAAAGGCGGACGATATTTTACCTTATTCCAGGAATACTATAGAGTGGCGCGCCCTCTATATACGAGGATTTAAGGATAACTCAGAGAGGTTGAAGGCCTAAGTAGTTTCGGGGTGAAATTGAGAGATGAGAATATTTTTCGTGAGCAGGTAGATAAATCGTAACGTAAATGTGATTTATTCGTTAAAATAAAGTGTGGATTCGAATCTATAAGCTGTTCTAAATTAGATAAATGGAAGTTTAATGACATATTCCCTTTTTACCTTATGATTTTATTTTCTTCCTTTGCTTTACAGATCTAACTCCTGCTAACAGGTTTATGCAATGAAAGTCATGCACTCATAGATTGCCTTCTCCCAAACCCCTTAACCTCAATCTTATCTTATCACCCTTTGTTTGAATCGCTTTGAGGTGGCTCAAATTGACTTGACGTGATCTGATTACAAGTTTGCGCCTTTAAGGAGCTTCTGCATCAACAGTTGCACAAATTAACTTCATAGAAAGAATAAACTTTCAGAAATCAAAATTGTAAGCTTTAAACTTTGACTTTTACTAACATTAAGAAATCTAACTTAAGAGGCTAAGTGCATTAAGCCGTTGGAATGCAACTACGCAGACTGAAGATAAATAGTGGATAATTATGTTTGTGGTGTGTGCAAATCAGGTTTATTTTATATATTTTGTTAGGCCCACACAACCAAAGCTATGTAAGCAACTGACTCCTTGCTGCCCCCTCATCCCAAGGCTTTTCCGCAACTCAAATACCCCTATTCAGTAGCTATAATGTTCCTCTAGCCAGAAAATGCACTTCCGACTCCAATGGACGCTTCTTTTCTGAGCCTTTTCTATGGCAAATTAGGGCCAGAAATATACCTACTTTTCGATCTCAAGTCTGGCATGCAATGCTGTGCCTCAGATTGACAAGGCAACAAATGAATACATTAAAAAAAGTATGTTCAATAGCGGAAATGATATTTCCACCGTTTCAGGGAAGGGGCCAAATGTTTCCAAAATGGCTGTCCCCTCCCCAAAGGCTTTTTCGTAACCCAAATACCCCTATTCAGTAGATATAACATTCTCCCAACCAGGAAAAACACCTCCGACTCCAATGGGCGCTTCCTTTCTGAGCCTTTTCTATGGCAAGTTAGGGCCAGAAACATACCTACTTTTCGATGTCAAGTCTGGCATGCAATGCTGTGACTCAGATTGACAACAAATGAATACATTAAAAAAGTTTGTTTAATAGCGGAAATGATATTTCCACCGTTTGAGGAAAGGGGCCAAATGTTTTCAAAATGACTGTCCTCTCCAAAGGCTTTTTCGTAACCCAAATACCCCTATTCAGTAGCTATAACATTCCCCCAACCAGGAAAAACACTTCCGACTCCATTGGATACTTCTTTTCTGAGCCTATTCTGCGGAAAATCGGTGCCAAAACATATCTACTTTTCGATCTCAGATCTGCTATGCATTGTTGTGCCTCAGATTGAGAAGCAACAAATGAATACATTAAGAAAAAATATGTTTAATAGCGGAAACGAGATTTTTGCCGTTTCACGAAAGGGCTCAAATGTTACCACAATTGCTACCTCCTCCCTCTAAGTCTTTTCTGTAACCAAGATACCCGTATTCAGTAGCTATAAGATTCCCCCATCCAGGAAAAGCACTCACCGACTCCAATAGACGCTTCTTTCTTGAACTTTTTTCGGTTGCAAGTAGGAGCTAAAGCACACCTCCTTTTCGATCTCAAGTCTGCAATGCTGCAATGTTATGCACCAAGGCAACAAATAAATGTATGTTTAATGGAGAAAAAACTCTCTTCAAAATAAAAAATGCAATAATATACTCCAGTTCATTTCATTGCCGAATTACATACATGCGAAAAACACGACTCCTAAGTAGAAAGTACGAAACAGCTGGACATCTGCAAACGATTTGCCTGCGCCAACGAGATTAGATTCGGTGTCGAGAACTGGAGGGCGCATACGTACACACTGCTTCCAGTTCGTATTAAGGCGAACGAATTTCATTGACGATTGAGTTTGCGCGCATTTCGGCATGCATACGAATCGGTGGATGCAAGTGGGATCCGCAAACTAATTTAGTAGGAAATCGATGTGTTTCTGCACATTCTACGGTGTTACCGGAATGAAAAACGTGATTCGATAGTAGGGTAAATATGCGATGTTAATATATAGAGGATATTGTGTTATTTTCAGCGACGATGGGTGTTTGTGGAGAATCAGTGCGAGCTGATCCGTTGTTCTTATGCTGCAGTATTAACGTTCGATCGGAATCTCAACGTTATTAGCGCACAAACCGCAGTACCGAAGCGTTTTTATCTTAATTTGTAATACCATTGTTTAAATATATCTAGTTAGCCAAAGTAATGCATCGTTCGAAAAAATAAGTATGCTCAGGGGAAGTGGTGCACTCTGTCGTGAATGTAAATTAATTGAAAACGTGTTAAATAGTAACAGGTATCTCGGTCATATGAGAGACCAATTTCTGTGTTTTATCCATCTGCGGAAGACGACGGAATCGGTATCGTGGATTTACTGGCATTGGCGATTTGTGTGGCCTGGGGAAAGGAGGGTGGATGCACGATGGGGCTGTGAATTGACGCACTCGCGATAATTCTCGTGTTTGTTTACATTGAAGATTAGAATTCTGAGGTATTCTGTTATAAATATAAAGAATTGAAAGTATATTGCAAGGCACGTGCTTATTGACAAACATTAATTGAACAATTTTCTAAATTGCAGTTTTTTCTTTTTAAGAATAAAAATTTAAACTTAAAACAAAAATCACTGAAAAGAGAAAAGTTAAATCTAAAAGGGACGGAAATTTGCCGAGAAAAAACATAAATCTACTTTCTATGTTTTATTTTCTTAGTTTTTTAAATTAATAAGTTGTTTTGTTAACTTAATTTACTTATGCTTATGATTATATAATAATCAGAAAATGTTTGTTTTATTAAAAAGAATAAGTATTTAGTTTGATAATATATAATCTGTAGAACTACATGGCCTTTTTATATTTAAAATTTTAATAAAACGCGGGTTTTCGTTCGAACGTATTACTACAAACCTTCTTTCTCCTATTGCTTATCTTCGCTTCTCCCGTGTATAAGCGGTACTATCGCTAACTTCAGCTGGTGTAAAGGCGGGAAATTTGAAATTTAAAATGTAGCCTACTATAAACGTTATTTTTTTAGATGTATGTACCATTTTACTTACTTTTTTGACTTTTTCTTAGTTCTAATTTAATGTATAGGTACTTCTATGTTATAGAATTTCTTATATTCACAAAACAGTTTTTATTTGATTTACTTATGTTTACTATTACATAATAATAGAAATTCGTTTTTTTATATAATGAATAAATATGTAGTTTGGGGGTACAAATCGCCATTTATTTTTACATATATGCACCACTTTACTTATTAAAACACCATTACATGATGACGCATGTCGCGCTTCTTTCTCTTGAGCGCTGAAAAGTTACGAGGTACCTTTGGGGGTTTGTATATACAAGGTTACATCGTAACTTTTCAGCCCAATTCAAGAGAAAGAGCGCGAACGCGTCATCATGTATGCTTTTTAATACTTTTTTGTTTGTGTGCTGGAGCTGTATCGGCTGACGTTATCAGAGTAACTTGAGAGCGTCTCAGAGTTCGATTTAAAGATGGTACAAACAAACGCGGCTCGATTTGCAATATAACCTAATTTTATTATTTGCTATTGTCAAAATTGTCACAGCTATTATGAATAGGAAAAATAAAAGTAATTTTTCACTAATTGAATTCTAGGCTACAATAAAAATGCCTCATTATATTAGTATTTATGTACCTATCAAGTGAAGTTTTTAAAAATATAATGATCGTTCTTTTACATCAATCACATTGGTATATTTTATATTATCCATATTGTGCATATTTGATGCAGGTATAAATCGGTTACATTTACAACGACAGCTTACAAACACGATGTTAGTGCGATTAGGTTATGTTGCACAAATTGCTCGTCATTGCTCGGACGTCGGATCGCGAGCAGAAAGAGGAACCTCTTTCTGATCTGGATTTGCTTGCCTCTAAACAAACAAACACGCACAATCAGGCTCTAAATGGCGATTTGTACTCCCAACTACATATTTATTTTTATAATGAAAACGAATTTCTACTATTATGCAATAGTAAATATAAGTAAATCAAATAAAAATATTTATATAAATATAACACAAAACTTAGAACTACCACACATTTATATAGAGCATAACATAAAATTAGAAACAAAAAAAAAGTTAAATGGTTAAAAAATAACGATTATATATTATCATACTAAATATTATTCTTCCTAATAAAACAAACATTTCAATGTAACACGAGAATTATCGCGTGGCGAGTCATCACAGCGTCATCGCCTATCCACCTCGCTTTCTCCCGGACCTGCAAATGCTATTGCAATTCAATATATTTTGCCGACACGTAAAGAGGCCATCTTGTATGTAAGTAGTCTAACTATAAAGCTTATTATTTAAATCGAGATGGGCACCAACGCCGTGCCGCCATCTACCGCTTTTGTCCAAAATTGTTCAAAAATCCGTTAACTATTTTGTCCATAAGGTTGACTAACTAGTATGTATATAAACAATGGTAATACTTAATAGTAACGGGAATGAGAAAGAAGTAAGGGCTTTTAAAATTAATTTAGAGTCGACTAGGTATATTTGTCATTAGAAAAAATGAACCCTTCGCCCGGGAAAGGTTACGTCAATACCCAAAACGCAGCATACCTGTCCAATCCTTGCGGTCAAACCTTTGAACCTATTCAAAGCGAAAACAAATTAGTCTGCAAACCCCATCGACAAGGGAAACTCTCATTTAACCCTCCCTCACAGCGAATACCTTAAACCTTCGCCCCCCCTGCCTACCCTCCTACTGCTCGAACGCGGTCTCAAACCTGCCTCCTTTCTCGTTACCACCAGACCGCAACCAAACTATTTCAATAAACTAAAACATTCGGTCGTGGAATGATCAGAAATAATCGCGCTCCCAAAGCGAGGATCCACCAGGGCGGTCTCTCTCTCTAGCTGTACGAAACGGAATTCCACAACTGTCGATACTCTGGGAAGGTTCTAGGATGCCTGACGAGCTGCTACGGAGCTTTGTGGCGAGCATAAACTATGCGAGGGTAAATTGGCGACCTCGAGGACCTATGATAGTTAATCTGTAGGTGAGTTAACCGCATCGAGTGATTCCTGGGATTGCATTAGTCAGTTCTAATGTTGAATTGGCATTGGAATTGGGTGGTATTAGATTAGGGGATGATGTACAAATCAGATTCACGTAGAATATGGTTGTTTTTTTTGTTTAGCATCAGTTATAAAATATGGTTATACAAGATCACATAAAATATACGATCACTTTGCGTTATATCAGTTTATTAATTCGGGATATATACAAGGTGTTTCAGACCACTCGTCCACTATATTCTTCTCGCGACTAATACCACAAAAAAATTTAATAACTGAACCCCACCTAAAGAATCATGCGAAAATATTTTAGATTAACAAGTTAATGTATTTTTGCTTTTAACTGTAATAATTAGGAGTAATTTATCCCAAGAAAATTTTTCTCTTCACGCAGGATTTGAACCTACATCCTCCCGCTTGCCGGACGAGTGCTTTACCACTTAAGCTATTAGAGGACGAGGTTCGAGCACTCTTACCGAACATAATTATTAATTTCTCATTGTAAAAAACTTGCAATCTTTTCTTAAGATTGTTTTTTCTAGAATCCATAATTTAGAACGAATAGAAAGAATTACGAACGCCCTGCTCTTCCACTCAACCTGTTTGAGAAACTAATTTTAAATTGAATAAAAAAATAGCAAATCAAAATTTCTGTACTGTAGAAATATAGGTTCCTAAGTTCCCTTTCCAAAGAGCTACAACTTGCAACAGAGGGACAGAAGGACAACAAAAACTAACAAAAATTAATTGAGTATATCATTCTATATTCGATTCTATAGATTGGACCGCAGACAATAGAAGCCCACGAAACAGAACCAACCCTGTTGCATCAATTGCACGTACGGGAATATCCAAATCTGTTAAATATATGACAATATCGTATGAGAAAGACTTTTTAAATAGCTGGGTTTTATGCGATGGCGGGGTAAGTAATCCACGGAAACGCAAGTTCAGATTATGGATACCAGTACGTCGTTTCTCCATGTTCAGCCAATCCAAGGATGCAAACATGTGACTAATTCTGTCAAATTTTCTGATACCACATATTAGACGCAAGCACGCATTCTGAAGTCTTTGGATCCTACCCTTGGTATACTGGGTTATGTTGGAATCATATACTGAGTCACAATAATTAAATTTACTCAAAATAATAGCGTCACATAGTAGTTTTTTCGTATTACGATTAAAATTATGTCTGTGCTGATACAAGATCTTTAAATTTGCAGAATGATGTGCATACAGTTAGAATATATTCGTTAAATCGGAGCTGTTGATCTAAATCGACACCCAAGATCCTTATTAGATTTTGAGAGCGGTAGTTGGACGCCATTTATAGTGATGTTAATTTTAGTGGAGGCGAGGGCTATATCGCGCCTTCTACCGAATACGATCAATTTACATTTATCGGGATTTAGTACCAATCCATGATCAGAGCATACTTTGGCAAAGAAATTAATATGTGCGTTAATGTTTTTGCGGGCGTTATCAATAGGGAAAAGACATGTACGGTTGCGTGTCGTCAGTATAAAAGTGATAGTCGCAATATTTTAAATGCGACGCCAGCTGAGATGTATAGATCGAGAGATAGTAGTGGCCACGAATAGAACCTTGCGGAACCCCAGAGCCAACATGACGCCTTGACGATCGTTTATTGCCCAAATCACAGATTGGAATCTGTTGTTTAAGTAGCTTCGGAAAAAATCTACCGCATCATCCCGCAAACCGATAAAATGCAAAATGGCTAACAAAAGGTTATGATTAATTGTGTCAAACGCCCTAGAAAAGTCGTGTGACACAACCACAGTCAATCTACCCATTTCCGTGGCTCTAAGAATGTCGTCGCATAATTTCAGTAGGGCTGTGGTGCAGCTATGGCCTGGTCGGAAACCTGATTGCTGCTCCGGCAAAATATTATTAGCACGTAAATGCTCCCGCAGTTGGGTATCAATAGCTTTCTCTAATATTTTCGATAATACGGGCAACAGACTAATTGGACGAAGGTCCTTAAAAGTTTAAATGCCGAAGTCTTCGCTAGAGGGATCACATAAGCATATTTCCAGCAATCCGGGTACATCGAATTGAATACGCAGAATTCTTTGTGAATTCCACATTAGTGGGTTCTTTCATGCAAATCACTTAGTTAGAAATCGTTTGTTTATGCTATGCCTCGACTACCATCAGGAGTGTGTTTTGCGACAGCTAGTTTCTCTACCTGAAAAGATTTTTGTTTAAACACGTTCGTTCGATATTGTGTCGTGTCTCCGTCTTAGGTCGTTGGTAAGCGTAACTTTTCTTTTGTCTAAAGCTTCCTTTTAGTAATATCTGGTTGTGTCCTTTACAGGGCCTACTTATTTAGGGCGAGATTGTGCACGAATTAGAACTCTACTAGTGGAATTTACGGACCAAACACCGAAGCCACCTGCTTCACCTCATCTACCGGCCATCCGCAATTAAGGTACACTCTCTTTCCATTATCGTATAACTCTAGTATTTTGCCTTGATCAACTGAAAACGTAATGATAACTCTTGTATTTGCTTTGATCAGCTAATACCGTAATGTGAACCTTAAATACATGTTAATATTAATATAACGATCGGTATAATCATTTCGATCTAACCTTTCCCGAACCTACGACTGGATGGCTATTAGCCGGAACCCCGGTAACACCATCCCATGATGTCATGAGTCATTTACACGAGGATTAGCAGCACTTTTAAAACTACGCCGTTGTTTGATCCTACGTTTGGTTTCAAAACTGTACTGGACTGTAGTAATTTAGGAAATATTATAAAAATTAAAAAAAAAAAATTATTTGCACACATAAAACTATCATTTGCGTAAACATATTTCGAAATACAACCCACATATACATTTTCATATGATATTTCACCGAATTTCGCCCCAGACTATAAATTAAATGAAATACCCGGCTGTCTGTGTGTGTGCACGTCATAAAATGAATTTAAATTCTGGCGAGTAAATATTTAATTAACCCCAGTTACACGACAAGCTCTGGGCGACAGGGATCGCCGTATAGCACTGTTAAAATTGCTCGCACCGTTTAATATTTCGCCTTTTTACGAGTCAATAAATTTCAATGGCGATTTTGCGTCGTATAACAAAAGCGGAATTAGCATAAAGATGTATATGTGAGATATGGCGGTTGCAGCGAATAGCCTGTACTTGTTTGAGGGCATGTTAGTGTACATAATATATATATAAGAACTTTTCTCGTTAACATTTTTACACTGAGATTCATTTCGACGCATTAGAGGAAAAACAAAAAAAAAAAAAACGCGAGGACTTTGTACCTAGTTTGCGCCAATTAAATCTCACGCAAAGTTTGTATAGGCTGTACTTTGTAACCGCCATATCTGTATACATATAAAATATCTGTTCTGAAAAAAAAATATGTTCCTTTAACAACATACAATGCAGTTTATATCAATTAAATCGAATGTAAACATTTTACAGTGTGAACAACAATGTTTGGCGTAGGATGCTTCTATTAATAAAGGATAAATGTTGCACCTTTATAATCGTACATACCACTAGTGAACCCCAAAATACAATCAAGACCGGTTTGGGAATGTATTCGAAAACGAAATAGCCTTACAGATCACATAAAATTGTTGTTGTTGTGGGTGCCCGAATATCCAGCAATCGTAGGAAACGAAAAAGCCGATGAGTTAGCAAGAAAGGGATCATCTGCTTCATATATAAGCCCAGAACGTGTTCTAGGAAAAGGTAAAAAGAAAGGTATAGATTCTCAAACCGTCGTGTGTTATTAAAGAATTTTGTGATTCTTTAATAACACACGACGGTTTTCGTTCTATCCGAGCATCCTCAGGTCAGCTAAAGACGTATCATATAGTGAGAGTGTGCAACAGTTATTAACAAAATGGTATTATATAAAATTAAGTTTTTTTTATAAATTAGAGAGCGCAGTAAAATGCAAAGAAATTAAAAAAAAAATATACTAATTTCATTAGCATTAAACCATTCACAAATTCTGGAAATGTGGGAGTTGATTAATCTCTCTAGGTCATCACGATTTGAAGCGTGCCATCGTCGGCGAAAAGAACCGTGTGTGATTGGCGGGCTACATCTGCCAGGTCATTAATAAATATTGAGAAATAACGCCGGTCCAAGCACTGAGCCCTGCGGCACACCACACACGATTGGGCCAATTGTCATTGTCAACTCGCAACCGTGCAAATTGGCGACTATCAGCCAAATATGAGCAGAACCAGTCGTTAACTTTGCCCCTAAAACCATACCTCTCAAGTTTGTTAAGTACAAGTGAATGAGGAACACAATCAAATGCTTTAGATAGATCGCAAAATACGGTGGCTGTCATTTGGTTTTGGTTAACAGTTTCGAAAATGTGAAACAGCAAATTATAAAGGGCATCACTGGTTGATACTCCCAACATAAAGCCGTACTGATAGCAGAAAAGCAACGTAATATTTCCAATTGTTATCCAAATTTAATAACAAAAAAATTGGTGGCGCTCAGGGAAATTCTTGCCAATTTCAGTTTGAACTCATAACCCAACCAGAGTACACCGAGTAAGGACAAGAGAGGAGTTATAGCGGTCCAAATTTCTAAACCTAACTTCACACAAACAACAGCTTCCCAAAATGGCAGTTTGTTATTGTTTACGTTCGTATCTACACAAATTAGTTTACTCATCCGTTTAATATATATGATTTACTTGTTTTATTTATTTATTTTACGTATTTTATTACTTTTGAATTACCCCTGCAGTTTTAAAAACATTTCATGAACTATGATATTCTTGTGTAAAAGGTAAGATCGGTGGCCAGTTGCCATAACATTTACATACTTTCTTATATATTATTATATTGTTAGGTTTAAGTGAAATAACTCAAATGTGAACCGTGAAAGAAGACACCAATGCGTATCATGTTGTAGTGCCAGTCACTCTCGCAAGATAAATTTTGATGCTAACGATGGTCGCAGTTTCTTGGAATTTCCGAATGAATCTAATATATATGACACGACAAGAATTAAGAAGAACTATTATCGTTGTGCAGAGATTCCTAGGTCACATTAAATCAATTTATTTGTTAGATACACATTTTAAGCTAGATTGCTATTTAGCGCAGTAACTAACTTAATTCATTTTATGTTCATTTTTTAAAATAATGTGATTTTGGTTTGAACTGCATTCTACTGGTATAAATTTTAATTACATTTATTCACATTAGAGACAATTTGACATTATATAGTCTACATCTGAACTCTATCATATGTCAACATATACTGATGTATATAATGAGGAAATAAATCTATCTATCTATCTATCTATCTATCTATCGACTTGTGCACCCCCGGACATTATTGTTGACAAACCAGTGCAGGGTCGGATGTTAGAAATGAAGTAGTCGAATAGAAAGGAACAATCTTTGTATCGCACAGAACGATATAGTCATAACTCTTGAATCCTAATTAAAAATTATTGTGTATTCGTGTCAGAAATTTGAAAGTCCCTTCCACCGATACTGTTACATTTTTATTAATTTATTTGAGAAAGAACCACAACACATTTATTCCTGGCAGAATCTTTTACACTATAAAAATATAAACAAAGATTTATTTCACAAAAAGGAAAGAATATGAACATAATTATCGTAAAACAGTCGCATATACATGTATCACTTAATCAAACATTATTTTACTGGAATCGTGTTTTCTATTACTATAAATTGTTCATAAATATCTGCAACAAAATGAAAATAAAAAACGCATAAATTTGTGTATTTTTTTAATCTATTTTTCTACTTCCTTTAAAATATAAATTATTCTACACGTTTGAAAATTTCCGGCAACAGCTTTACAAAATGGCAGCTGGGCTTGAAGGTCATTCAAAACGGACCACTCAAAAACAATGGATTTTTGCGAACATGTCCTTACTGTAATATACTGTGACCCAACTCTCTGTTTATATCTGGTAAGCGTTATTTAGTAGCGGTTATAACACTGCAGCTAATATATGCTGCAATGTATAGTTGCCACACCTGTATACATACAAAAATTGATTATTATATTACACAACTCGAATATGTCCAATCTGATTTAATTTTTGTCACTCAAATCAGTACTAAAACACGGAATTAGATCAATAAATTCAACCCCTCCCCTCCCCTACCTACAAAGGTGTCCTTTGTCTTTTCAACCCCTCTCCATGGAATTTTTCAAATTTTTCCCGTTTTAATTAGAGCCCAGCCGTTTCGAACCCACTCTTTAACACCTGCCGGTCCTTTGTTCTTGAGTGACAAGTCAATTTAACGCCAGTGAATAGATTGCCAATACTGTTTACCCATGGTACCGATTTCGTCATTGTAAAATGGCGACTTGTAACCTGGATGGCGCGTCGAGAGTGCGGGAAATGGAAACTTTTATTACGCGCAATTCAATGGGGCCAGCCAGACCCCTTTTTCGAAACGCTAGTGGAATAAATGGATAGGTAGTCGCGTGAAAAGCCATTTTCGCCACGTCATCTTCGAAAATCTTTATAAAATCGCATTTTCCAGCGCACACCTAACCGCCTGCGAGAAAATAAAACGAATTTTAATAAAGCGAGGTAGATAAAAGCGGATATCTGTGTGCCTGCGAACACCATATAATCAAAAGTCCGTCTCTCGAAATGGTATCTCGTCGCATTGAGAAAGTGTATATGTGACAACTGGGCAGATAATTCCGCTGGAGATACATTTTTAATCGTGCTACGTTTGTGTTCGTACTGGCTACCTTATCTCGCACGAAACTTCCAACATAATTCAGACAAGCATTGTGTTTCTGCTCTGTAAAGTCTGCAATGGTTATTTAGAATAAATACAGCAACAACTAAAAGGTATAACGATTTTGTTTAAGCATGAATGCTGGAATCTATCTTTGGATATACAGAGACATTAAGTTTTAAATTGTGAATAGTGAAAAAGTTAACAGGCTTTATTTAAGTGAAATTAAAACTAATGATTATTAATTTTAGTATTTAGATGGTAAGATAGTATTCTTTTAAGCATGATAATCAAAATGTAAAATATGAAATATCCTGCAATTAAACATCTATAGAGATTATTGCCATATAAGTTTGTTTCATCCGTTTTTATTTTAAATCTAGTGTGGTCTATGCTAGAAGCCTTTAATCTTCTTCGATCTATCAGCTTTGGAAACAGCTGCAGATGTGGCTGTCCATTCTTAGATTCTTTAAAGCATATCCGCGCCAACCCAAGACTGGCACAAAACATAATAGGCTATAGTTTTCTTTTCGCCTTGGCAGAGTCTATAGACTATTTTGTTGGCACATGTTCCAGTGTTTCTGAAGACTGCGTGTCAATGGCCCCCAGAACAACCATAAAATAGTCTATGGACGCTGCCAAGTCTGTAACTTGTCCTTTTGCAATTGGTCTCCTAATTCGTTTATTCATTAAATTATATCAGTCATTCTGATATCCTATATTTGAATCGCCGAACAGATGCAGTAGCAACAGTGATAGACATTACGTCATCAACTCGTCATATTCCAACTAGCGTTTATCATTGGTCGATCGACAAGTCCGCGTACATTACGCAAAGTTTAGTATTGTGTATGTCATATATCATTGTTACTACTCGTCTTGGGCTTTCGTTATTGTTCTTATCCAGCTATCGTATAATATTATTTCGTTTCAATATTTTATTTTGTAGGAAATGAGTTACTTCTCTTCGAATCAAAAAAGAAAAATAGGTGATTACCATGAAGACATGAATGTAAGGAGATTTGAAGAGTGGCTGCAACATATCCTTCCAAAATTAAAAGAAAATGCAATATTGTTCTCGACAATGCTCCTTACCATACACCGAAAGTTAAATAAACCAGCTACAACAAACAATCGTAAAGCTGAAATTCAAGAATGGATGAAAAAACATAATATGCAAATATGAAGAGGACATGGCAAAAGCAGAATTATTAACCGTAATTAAACAATAACATAAATATTTGAGTAATGAAATAATCATCTGCGAAAAATTACATCACTTAGGTGCCATCCATTTTTGTCGATGCTTTCTTATAGACGACTGGTAAAATTGTCCAGCATGACAGGTGAAATCGTTTGAATTCTCGCATTATGGTGTGTTGGAAAGAGCTGGAACGAGTACATGGTTTGTCTGCAAAAGCTTGAGCTTTTAGGTAGTCCCAAAAAAAATAGTCACAACGTGAAAAGGTCTGGTGAATGTGGGAGGCACATTCTCATGCAATGAAATCAGACGTCCAAAGAAATTTGGTCTTAAAAATGCCATTGTTGGTCTGGATGTATGCCAAATTGCTCGATCTTGACTGAAACCAAACTGTGTGGAGATTAATAGGTCGTCTTCTGAACTAAGGTCCAGTAATATAGTTTCGAGATACGCTATACTGTACTCTTTCGAAGTCCAAAGCAGCTCTTGTGGATTATCGAATGACAAGTATCGAAAATTCTGTTTGTTTACCATCCCCGATAAATGAAAGTGGGCCATGTCGCCCATAATCACAACAAAATCATCTTTCAAAACAATTCTAACATCCTTTCTTCGAATTTAAGTCACGTTGCAAAGTCATTAAAAAGCAATTAAACTTAAATAGAGACTTTTGACAAATAAGAACAGCCGCGTCAACTCCATCGGGAATGCCGCTCTCTTTAAAATCACCATACCTCCCTGCTGGACTCTGTACTTTCAAAAAAAAATCTCTTAAATATATTGAAGGTTAGGTACTCACTACAAATGTCAATAACTGACGGACTTGTAAAATTTACATGGTGAATCGAATTTTTGAATCTTGACGTCAATGTGACGTTACTACTGCGTCTGTTCGGCGATTCAACTATAGCGCCCGGCACCAATTTGTACAGGTCTTTGACTGGTTCATCGAAGTAATCCCCTGGATTCATTGTTGGCTTGCCAAAAGTCGTCTGTCTTTTTGTGTCCAGAGGCTCGCATTCACGTAGAATATGATAAGAGTTCTTTGTAATCCTAGTGTAATCAGTGCACAATGTCCTATTAGAAGAACTGTTACAGAGCGAATAAGCGCAGTAATTCTTTGATCTTCTTTTTTTATGGTCCCTTAATAAAGGCCTTTCGTGGTTATATTATTCCAGTGTTCTTTGCTTGACTCAACTTCCTTCCTGATCTCTGTGTTTCTCGACACTACCAGAACAGATTCTAGACCTATAATCGACGATCCCTATCTCGCTAACTCATCGGCTTTTTCGTTTCCTTCGATTGCCGGATATCCGGGACACCCACAGTAAATGATTTTATTGCGATCTGTTATACTATACAGTTCTCGAATACATTCCCAAATCAGTCTTAATTGTATCTTAATGTTTGCTAGTACCCTCAATTTGCATGAATGCCTATTCCAATATAGATTCGCTTATTTTCATACGCCCTCTGATTGATTTCTCTTGCACAATGCAACATTGCATATGTCTCTACTTGAAAAATCATGTCATATTTTCCTAGTGGAAGGGTGATGAGAGTCTATAAATGATGTTACATGTGCCTATTTACAGTACAGCGACGACCATTTTAAAAAGTTTTCTGGTTCTTATTCAGTAAAACTTTTATAACATCAGGTATGTATTTGTTCCTATGAGACTTCTTCCACTACTCTTTGAATTTATTATGCTCAATGAACTTTACTACGTTTCCTTTTATAGTAATGCCCAATGAAAGTCAATTTACATGTAGTTTAGAATAAAATTTAACTACAATTTTCCTTCTTGTACATATGGCGACATGATATAATAACCTGAGCCATTAAGGCATCGGCAATTCCCCATCTTTCTATCCCACACAGGCCACTTGAGATGGCATTAGACGTAACTCCAGAGGATGCCCTCATAAAACAAAATGAATAATAGCGAGTATACATGGAATAAAGGGAAGTAAAAAAAAAACCTTTCTTTGATTTAATCGTAATTATTCTTTTTTCTCTGTTTCGCAGATTTAATACCCCAGAACCTAGTGTTCTAAGAGTTAGAACCCGTAGCGGAGAAAGAAAGAAACATGTTTATCGCGTTAAATGTTGCGTAGCGCCATTTTTTGGGATCTATAATGGCGGGCGACCCTTTGGAATCGTTTTAATGGGTTTTCTGACTAGGTGGCGAGAGATTTATTTTAGCATCAAAGCGTCCCGAATTACTAAATAATGATCCAAATACAGCGTTACTATAAAAGAAATAGACACCTTTGGTATTGTATAAATAAAAGTTATTTATGATATCGACATGCATTTTGCGCTGTCAGGTTGAGGAACTGTAGAAGTTTCGATAGTACTGCGCACAATAGCATAATAGCTACGATGGCTTCAAAATCTACCGAGAAAGCATATTGCGTGCTTGAATTTGCCAAACGAACTCTGTAACTGTTATCCAACGACATTTTCGAACACGTTTTGAGAAACCACCACACGCTACTAGACCCTCGAATCTACGATTGGTACAATAAATTTGATACGACAGGGTGTTTACGTGAAGGCAAAAGTCCGGGAAGACCTCGTGTGACAGAAGAAACAGTGGAACGTGTTCGCGCTATTTACCAACGAAGTCCACAAAAGTCAACAACACGTGCAAGTTTGGAACTACAAATTCCGCAACCAACTATGTGGAAAATGAACCATAAACGACTAAAACTGATGCCTTACAGATTGCAGTTGGTACAGCATCTACGTGTATGTATGTATGTAAGTAAATAGAAGGGTGGTGTTACACTGCGACCTAAAAGACCTATTGTGTCCCCTATTCTTGCTGCTTTACAGCTGGCCTTGCAATCCTATTCCTTTTAGAAAGTGTAGGATGTCAAGAGGGCCCCAGTCTAGGTAAGTCTCCCTCTTCGATTTCACATGCTCCAGGTGCAATGCCCTCGAGTTGCACAGTGCTACGCAGTTTGAGAGGAGGTGGATGGATGTTGCATCCTGGTTCCCCACAAAATCTGCATTCAGGATCTTTTTCCAATCCAAGCTTACTCAGGTGTCCTTTCCAGTCTACAATGGCTGAAAGTATTCCTGTTAACATTGCGAACCATTGTTCTTACTCAGGTTGATGCATTCTGTAAACCTCTTCTGGTTATAAGTTTCCCAGAAGAATTTTACTTTGCCTCATTCCCTGGAGATTTTCCTAGTAATTGGATTTTCTCTGCTCCATTTCCATTTTTAGTTTTCTTCAGTATTGTACTGCTCTTAACCGCAAGGGTTTCAGGCCTTACAAAAGGCATCTACCCCTTTTTTTGCGAGGTTACCCGTTATTTCGTTTTTTCCACTCTGTGTGACCCGGAACTCACAGGAGGCGTTACTTTATTTTTTGCCTAGCTATTTAGTTTCCCCTAGGCATTCAGACCATCTTGAGCTGATTTCATATGAGCTCAGCACAACTATCAA
>RXPK01004145.1:0-76562 GCA_004143645.1 Protaetia brevitarsis | reverse complement strand
TACGACATCCTGCAACGATTTTATTTAATGATGCACTGTGTATTTGGCGCTCTGTGCTTCCATAACCTCACTTTAAACCTTAATAGTTTGGTTGTATATGCATTTCGATTTCGTATTTCGTTCGAGCTTCGATAATAATAAGTACAATCTTATTTTAATGAAATTGTTGGAAATGCTGGAAACAAATATTAACTAAATTGATTATGTTTCCATGATTTTTAAATAGATCCGTTATACATACACTTCAAGAAGTTGTTTTATCAGATACACTTCTTGAAGTGCTTGTTTACTTAAAAGGAGATGAAAATGTTAATAAAGAGATACTAGAATACAATAGTATTTTATTTTAGTTTTAAAGCATTAAGTATATTTTACTTACGTTATTATGAAGGAAAACGTCAGGTTTTTCTCCTATAACAGATTACTAAAATACTTTATTTTCTTTAAATGAGTACTTTGTTGATAGTACTGTATTTTAAATACCTGAAATGAATGTATTTTATATTTGGTATTTCAAATACTAATAAGGAATGTACTTTGTATTTGATATTTGAAATACATTTGGAATGTATTTTGCCTGTGTGTATAAAACCCTGCCAAAATTCTTTTCGCTTACGGTATTTATTTGACATAACCATCTGCGAACTAAAATTTAAATTTCTTGTAAAACTATCTAAATCCGTTTTAATAAATTTAATAGACAATTTGGAATACAGCTAAGTATTTATACACATATAAAATTTAAATAATTTAAAACTCATCGAAACGATAGTATTTTTAATTTTTACACAAGATGGGACCATGGACACGTTTCATAAAAATGTACAGATTTACCAAGTTTTAAAGCTCTGACTCTTTTAAATATAGACATTTATAAACGTTTTATATTCTTTCGTTCGAAATAAATCCAACATTCAATCTGCTAGATAAGTGTTATCTGACCAACTGATAAATATTTACCAATCAATAGCTGCCAAGAAAAGATTGCCTATTTCTAGCGATAATGCTCTCTTTCTATGATTGCAGATTCGTAGATCACTAGATAGATGTGCTCAAACTTTGGAAGTCTAAATATTGTTTTAACAACAATGATAGGTATTTTTTATCGGTTAACCTTGTTACAAACACTTTCTTCACGGAATACTTCAAATGTTCCACATTAGCTTAATGTTTTGCCATTGTTACGATGATGTTCTAGTATCTATTGTAGAACTCGTATTACAGAAATCGCACACTACAATAGGGTCGGGTCCTTCAGCAAATGACTTAATGACATTATTGTATTACACGATGACGAGTTCATATTTTAAATTAAATCAATTCAAAAAATGATAAATCTCAAATCATGTCCGAAAAACTGTTTTGGTGAATAAAAATCTGGAGATTTTTGCGTATGCCTAGTGTCATATGTTAGGTACCTACGATTTAATGGTTTCTCAATTATTTAATGTGTTTATATTTGACATTGTGACATTGTAAAAAATGATGACGTAAGTTTTACGTTGTAGAAAATTGATAATCCTAAAACAATCTATAAACATTTGTTTTCTTATCTGTTATTACTTATTACGAGTTACAAAGTAATTCCATGAAACAGTCTGTATATTGAAAATGCTTACAGTTTGACTGTTAAATATTAATATGTATTAGAAGAAAAGAGCATATATGCACACCCAAACGCAGTGGGGCTAACCATTGCAAGTTAGTTTACTTTTAGATCTTTCGCTATAATAATCACACATCCAATATAACTTCGGGTATTATCATTGTTTTGCCACCTCTGAAACGTTTCTTTGAATATAACCTATAAGATATACACATTGCCAATAATTGCGAAAGATTATTCTGATCATTAGAATAGAGTACTACAAAGAAGAAACGTTTATAAAACAACAGTCATTAAGGATTTGCTAACAGCAAATTCAAAAATTCTAAACTGTGCATGTTTGATGTAAGAACTAGAAATTTGTTTTATAAACAGTATTATGTTGGGGTCATTATTGTTAAAGATATTTAAGAAGGGATCGGTTATTTTAGGAAGAATATAAATACATCAAAATGAAAGTGTAAAAAAAAAATCTTGATTTAATTTTTTACGTAATATGCGATTAAAAGAACACTTTAGTTTTCTTTAGACATGTGATTCTATTTATCTCTTAACATTCTCGATAACGCTACCCTTTTCTAGATCACTATGTCAGACCATATAGTGTTTGGATAACGGAAAATACAAGCACACACACACACACACATATGTAACTAAATATCGTGTGAACATACGCGCTGTGAGAGTGCATGTCATTTAAGCCTTTTAATTACCGAAACCTGTGAGTGTACGAAAATATCTACCCTCAGTACGGACACCCTGGCGATGTTCCAGTCATAGTCGAACGGTCGGTGTTGGATGTTGTTTCCCAAAGTCTAATGCACATATCCAGTTAAGTACATACGTGTATGTAGAAAGTGTAAAGTTCGTACGAAACCATTTGGGGAGGTTCGCTGACAACGACGACCGACGTCGGGACGAAGTGGCGCCGTTATAGCGTACAGACGTCGTCTTCTCTCCCCTTTCACAGCCACCGCGTTTATGAACCTCGGTTTTCGGTTTAGTCTCAGTTAACTGGTGTCATTGGTGGAGTGCTATCCTCTAGTACCAGATTCCCATAACTCGTACAACAACTTTGTCTCCGTATTTGAATACAGTTAAGAGATATTAGAGGATAAAAGAGAAGCTCTTCTTCACAATGGCGTGTAATCAGCGAGGTAATTTAACGTTAAATTAGTAGGCCGTGACTGTATTGCTTATTGAAACATATTACAATGTTTAGTTTTGTAAATGATTCATTAAAAAATTCTATGAGAAATAGAACGTATGATTAGTTATTGTTAGTTGTAGTGGGTTTGTATATCTACGTGTGCGTATCTATCGATTCCCCTTAGTCATCAACCCCTATTTGTTTGCTTGTTTTGAATTATGCGGAAGGGGAATGAATATGAACGGCGCGGCGTACTTTAAAATAGAATTGCAATCGTTTAATACAAAATATGTACATTTTATACAGTGTATCAAAAAAGTAGTGGAATGTGTTAGGGTATAGCTTATTAAATACCAATTGCATGGAAAATATTAGTGTTGGGCATTAATTATCGATAGTTGGAGATAGTCGATAATTAATAGTTGTTTAGTTTTTCTGAAAAACCAAAAAAACGTTAGAGACTTACATTCATTTACTGTCGTGTTTTCGTAACCACAATTATAGATAGTCGATTATTGATAGTTATCGATAGCCACTGACAATAATCGTCTTTATTTCAACAGTATAAATACAATTATAATTTTACACTGATGTTAAATATGCAATGTAATCACATAATAATATATAGACTGTCTCAATGAAAAAATCATAATTTTGTGGACACTGTATAATTAATTAAGTCACCTTTATATACACTATTCAATGGCAAATAGAGTGATTATAACCAATTCCTGAAATTCGATCAAATTAGTACAACATATGTCTCTCCGTGCGTCACTCTGTGTACAGAGTGTCACAGAATAACTATTACTAATTTCCGAAAATGATAGGAGATACCGAAATAAATATTTTTTATTAATAAACTAGTGTCTGAAAATTTCTCGTTGTCAAGTTAAAAAAGATTTTATTAGAAATAACACTGCATTAAACTTTATAAAAAATGTTTGAAGTCACGACCACCATTTTCGATACACAGGTTGCAACGATTTGCAATCAAATGCCGAATCTTTGGAAAAGCTGAGACGAATATCCTCAAACGCTAGAATAATTAGAGCCACTAACTCGTGTTCTGTATTAACAGGTATCTCATAAACCAGTGATTTAATATGACCCCAAAACCAAAAATCAACTACGGTCATATCCGGCGAACGTGCACGCCAAAAAGTCGGTTTCCCACTTCCGATCCACCTGTTTGGAAATTATGCATATGTGTAATTTTGACAATTTAATCCAAAGGGTGCTGGTGCTCTATCATGCTGGAAAACAATATTTCTTCGAATATTAAGTGGGATATTTTCAAGCAGTTCTGGTAGAGTATGTTCCAGAAAAATAACAGAAATATTCCATTGATGATGTAACCTGTGAACGATTTTCTTCGCTTCAAATGTGACTATTGTGTATTAAAATAGCCATCTAGGCAAGATGCATGCCTGTTAATTCAATATTTGTAAAATAATGCATTTCATGTAATCAACACTAATTTTTCTAATAAAGATTAATTTGTGACAGACGTAAAACAACAACTACGAAATGGTTTCAAACGTTACTATGATTCATTTTTTTCTTATCTCGATACTGAATAATTTCCGGACATTAGTTTATTATTAAAAAAAATGTTCATTCAGGTGTTCTCATGTCATGTCATTTCTGAAAATTAGGAGTAGTTATTCTGTGACAAACTGTATAAATATCATATCGTTGAAGGGTGGCATAAACGGTGCAAGTGCACCCATTGAAACTTCTTTTTCTTTCTTTCATCGTTTAAAAGTAGTTTTGATAAACGAAATTGGCTCGAATTTCAAAATGAAATAGCTTCCCCCAAAATTCACTAACGTGAAAGCTCAGACAACTTCAATTGAGGATCTCATTGTTTTCAATACTACAATACTAATAATTGCTTTGATTTATGTTAAGCATGTTCTATGTCCATCTGCTCTACACTGCTCGCTCAATCAGTATATGTTTAGTTCAAAGAAAATTTTGTAAAATTGATCAATTGGAGTATTTACTTCAAACAATAAATTTTTATGGCTCAAATAGAAATAACACACAGAAGAACTTAACATTTTGTTGAAACTATTGGATTTATTTGCTTCTTTGAAATGTATATTTTTCACAGTAACAATATTTATGTTCTAAGTAAAATGTATATTGTGCTTCACTTTACTAAATGTTTAATTGAGGTTACTGCGTTCCTTTTTTCTTTCAAACAATAATTTTGTCAGAATTACTTACCTTATCTGTTACGGCAGCTCTTTTATTCCTTAATCAAATTTAATATCAAATCTTACCACAAAATTTCGCTATTCAATAAAGTGTTACTACAATATTGACACAACCTACCTATGGAAGGAGCATAAATTGCATATTGCTTGCCACAAATGCGATGACTGAATTTTCAGTAGAATTTTGTTTGCGTACAGTAAGTCTGGACTGTTGTTTTGGTCTTATTAATATATTTTGTTTTTCTCTAAATCTCGAGGGATGTTGTCAGTTGGTGGATATAATTATTACTGCTATGTCGATAGGCCGATGCCCGTCTTAACATTAGCTTTTTTGCTTCAGAAACAGCAATTCGTAAATTTTGAGGTATGTCGAAGATCTTGGCGGATCGACGTCTTCTTAAATATCGTCGATTTATCGCTCGAATCTATGTGCCCCTCTCTAGCTTAATTGGTAGAGCGTTCGTCCGGTAACCGAGAGTATGTAGGTTCGAATCCCCTGCGTGAGGAGAACTTTTTTCTTGGGAAAAATTCCTCTTAATTATTACAGTTATTAGCAGAAATACATTAATTTATTAATTTCTTGATGTAAAAAGCTTGCAATCTTTGTAAATTTGTTTGAGTTAACAAAGTACCGATGTTGTCTCAACAACAAGGAAGTAATTGAACCAATCCAACATTCTTACACAGTTGAACTATATTATTGTGTTGAGACCATACTGAAGTAAATAATTCATTTGGATATATTAAACTTCCTAACCAAATATTTTGTTTCAGTCAATAGTGTACATTTTTTGCGTATATTTGAAACACACAAAGGGCATGTATGTTTTTCAAAAAAATTTGCTTAACAAATATATTTGGATGGTTAAAATATATTGGTATTTCAGTGTACTTTATCAATTATAACAGGTTTCATTAAGTTTCCATTACTCTGGTTGTATTCTGGTGCTACTGGATCAGCATTTGTGCTTCTATGAAACCCTTAATCAAAACAACATAATGCACAAAACAATGAATTACTAATCTAGCCTAAATTTTTGCAATGCTCCACTAATGGAAACTAAATTCAATATTTGCTACAACTATTTATTTTTGTTAGACTTCTTCCTTGTGATTGCCATAATTATCAAAAATATTAATTGAACATGCGTGAACCGATCGGGTAGTTCGATAATAGTAATTTATGAGTACATTGCGCAATTTATTCAACATATTATATTATGTATGTACTTTTGTATCAATTTTGATGAAGTTTTATTTATATTCTTTATGTTAGCAAAAATTGAAATAAATGGAATTGGTAGATGGTGCTGAATTACGGACTCATGAAAATACTTTAGCATTGCAGCTTCAGACCATTTGTACTTGTCTGCGGTTTAATACGATAAAAGGGTCTCTTTGGGACCGTTAACTAAGAGAACGACAGTTTTCTTATTTATTACAGAGAAAGAATGTCACATTTATTACTTTTTTTATACTATTAAAAAATTACACTATCGATTTATCACAAAATAATGTATACTCTATCGACCCGTAAACATTAAGTAGGGAATAAACCTATGCATAAAAACTCGCATTGCAGTGAGGATGGGAAACCATACCCACCGCCCTTCTTCATACCTGCTCGCAGTTTTTCCAAACAAATTACAAGTGGCAGTACTAATCTGGCATGTATTAGTGAATGTGGTCTCCACTGCTATCAGTTATTTCTTCTCACTTCGCTCTTTTATTTCTTTTCATTTAAAATTTTATAATCTTTCGGCTATTATTTTTTTTCTTAGTTTCTTATTATAAATTCTTTCCGCTACAATGTTAATTTTACACAGGTCGAGAAAAGAAGAAAGATAATTAAATGAACAGACTCGAGCAGCAGTGCTCAAGAAGTAGTTGGCCGTTTTGCATCTGCTTTTCAAAATAGGCCAATCTCAACTGTAGCAACAACAGTTTTAAATATTATACACAAGTGTGAATCCACGTGTTGTGTCATCAATTGTTAAAGCGTAATGACAAACAATTCTGTTTACACAGCAAAAGCCGTACAATTGTATTTGCAAAAAGCTTTTGGTGATCAGCGTATAAGCACGAGAACCGCAATAGCATTACCTCTTCGATCTCCTGATTGGACGCCCTAAATCTTTTATAAGTGAATGAACAAGTTGACACTCTTAATGACCTACGCCAAAAAATATTTATACTGTTGACAGTACAATTACCGAAACACTTTTGCACATATAAGAGGGCTATATAGTATTGCCAGGAAAAAGCAGGGCGATTTGTTCGAGCATTTGCTAAATTAAAATTAAATCAATTAAAGATTTAATTAATTTTGAAAACTTCTTATTAATTTTCGTGCGCATTATTTTGTATTAATTGTTATCAGAAGTTTATTTAGTTGGATATCTACATTATATATATATAAAATGCCAACATTTCTTCCTACATTGGCATGTTTATTACACAACCTTCTGGTATGGAAAAGAATAAGTAGCACTTAGTTATGTATATTAAATAAATATTTACAAAATATGCATTGTAGCATGTAACATGAATGAGGTGCAATTATTATCACTAAAAGTCTTCCAAGTAACAATCTCTGAAGTGATGTTTACTCCATGTAAGCGGACTGTTGAATGCCAAACGTGGGCGTGACCAAGGCGACTGTTGTGAAGGGGGTGACTGGTCGCACGATTCCCTTATAAATGATCAGTACGATTTGACAAGTGTTGCGTGGTTTATACGGAAAGCCGCATTCAAAGTGATACCACTCCATACCTGTTATCTGTTTAGAAATAAATAAAATTTGAGCCAAAGAGGCTAAAACGGACATGAAGTGCAGAGGAATTCTAACATGAAACCTGACACTATAATAACCTCACTGTTTACTTCTCTATACTTACAACGTTAGTTGAATATCATATGCCGTATAGTCAGCAGATAAAAACGAATCGGACGTAATAGAGTTCAGTAATGACAACAAATTTCTGAACGAACTTCAAACCAAAATTACATACCAGTGGCGGCTCGTGACTCTATTGAGTGGTGGGCCAATCTCCGGCCTCCTCCGTTTTATTTTTGTATTAATTTGTTGGTTTGAATCAGTTTAGTTCAGCTGGTGACACTAATTTATTAGCTCGTTTATTGTAACTAAAATAATCCACACAAAAAATTGAATGTAGACAAATTTACAAGACATTTTAAAATGCAAAATATATTAAGTTCTTATCGGAAATACTTATCTATTTAAATATAAATACTGACGTATTTCCATCGAACTTGCATATATTTAGTCTTTACTCTGCACGTACATACATGAGTCACTGTTTACACTTCCCCATCTATCTAACGCAAAATTATTCAGGTGTTTTTGTGATTTTATATCGACGAAGACACAA
Organism: Protaetia brevitarsis; assembly: GCA_004143645.1. Taxonomy (NCBI): domain Eukaryota; kingdom Metazoa; phylum Arthropoda; class Insecta; order Coleoptera; family Scarabaeidae; genus Protaetia; species Protaetia brevitarsis. The sequence continues at coordinate 68,189 of RXPK01004145.1, read as the reverse complement.
CACAATGCAGACCACATGAGTTATTTAAGCGAAGATCGTCGAGTAAAATATAATGGATATTCCAAGCATAAAAGGGCATATTTCTTACAAAGAACTGGAAACACCATTTTTGTTTTTTCTTTGTTTGTTTACCTAAACAAATTGGGTTTTTTTTTTACTTAAAACACTATTATGATGTATTTTTCAGGAATAACTCCCTTGTTATATTTATTATTTCATTTTAATAATTTTAACCCTAAGAAAGATATGAATGGTAGTTCATTTTGATTTGAAATACTATGGTTATTAATTTGCGATGTCATCCTAGAATAATACTACACTTTATTACTATAATTAATAAATATTAAATATTCTTGAACCTAATTTTTATTGCGGACAAGTGTCTACACCGAAGTCCGTATTCGACTGGCCCGTCTGCGTCTGACTAACACACTTGACTACCATGATAGTGGGAGACCCTTCCCGCACAATGCTGAGTACTGACGAGATGACTCGACCAACTAGCTGGCACGGGCCCACGAACGACTGGTCCTATTTCAATTGTAACTTTTTACTATGCTGCGACCACTCCCTCTTCCGCTAGCTCCGCGCGGATACCTACAAACGTCTGAAATCACGGGCCAATCTAGACGTGGCCCCAGTTCGCCGCTTGTCTGCATAAATATCTACCAAGCGCGTTTGATCGCATCAAATCTTTGGAATCACAACGTTCGTTCTGTACTTAAATGTGTGTGTATGTATGTATATTTATCGGTATTTTTACAGATAGTAAAAGATCCTTAATGATTAATTTGTAATTTGCAATGGTGGGGCCATGGCCTCGTGGCTCTTTAAGAGAGGCCGCCCCTGTTACATACTAGAAAATCTTTAATAACATTAAACTCAACAAAATTAAATTTAAGTGCTTTTAGTATCAATAAACTGTACAAAATCAGAATTTACTTGAAACTTTAAAGCTGGCAATAATTTTATAGTCCTAACTGTGGAAATTAATAATATGCTAATGTATAACTCTTCTGAATCGTCAAAAATAATAGTTATAGCCTACCAATATGCGAAAAATGGTTGGTATTAGCATATTTCGTTATTGTAAAATATGCAACTATAATACAAACATTTATTATAAATTTACAAACTGCTCGAAAATTATGTACATCAATTATTATAATCTAATAAGAAGAATCTTCACGTAGAGTTCTAAAATAAACAGGTAAATACGTATATTACGAAAAGGGTGATAAAAATACCTACCACAATAATGACCGCTAATAAATTTGTAAATTGTTTATGTAACACGTACTGATATACTGATTTTTTGTGACGGTGCAAAACAAAGATTTCTCATTTTTCACCAAAGAAGACGCAATAAAATATTGTTCAGATTCTCTAAAACATGAAAAAAACTTCTTTCAAAACTATCCCCAATAAATTAAATAAAGTTTAAATAAATAAAAACGATGCTCAACCCCTTAAAAGCAGTATCTTAATATATTTCCTTACCCCCGTTTACATATATGCTCCATAAACTAGCTAGCATGTAGATTACAACAACAGTTAACTTCACATATTTTTTAAGAATTGCAACATTTTTGTATAAATAATGGTGTCTATGTATAATTAATTTAGAACGAATGCATGCATATGGTTATCTAATAATGTCAGCATTGTTATTTTATATTGTAAAAACTTCAGTCATTATCAGATACTTGTTATGGATTCAGTTGTTAATTTGATCTTTAATAATCATTAATACAACTTCTTTATGTTAAGCTTGCATTTTTATGATTTTTTTTTTCTATTGTTAATTAACAAAAAATTACGTAATAAAATGCGTTTTTCAAATGAACGATTCATACTTTAGGCTTAATGTTGTAAACAGTCCTTTACTGCCGCATATACGCGCCTAGGTATGTATCTATCTCTCTATATAAACGCTTAGAAAGTTTCGTAATGCTATAGCGTATCTACGAAATTCTGATTTCAAGTCTTTTTGAATAGGTTACTCAAAACTTTTAAGTGAAACAGTAGTTGCATATAAACTCTGAAAATTTCAACTAAGCACCCTCGCAACGTGATGTAAACTTTGTATAATATGCTTTTAGAACTTTCGTACTGTATTTGCGCTTTCTTGAGAATGGATATCTACAAATGGGAAGGGCAAAATCGGGTCACCGCGAACACGTATAAATACTGTGGTTACGAATAATTTCAGGCAAAAAATCTATCCTCATCTAGATGCGATACACTTTGGACATTCTTTTATGTGAATTCTTCACGTCGAATTGTTTACCCATACGCCACACTGCACACCCTGATTTAAACCGTCCATTTTAATTAGCCGCTAAAAATGGCTTTTATTGAAGTTATAACACGTACAATCCCCTATTCAAGAAACCTGATTACATAATCAAGCACAACAACTGGTCTAAATATACGAAGAATTAAAACGGCTTTGAAAGAAGCTAGTCTAACTTGCTTGCGCTATAATTAGAGTGTAAGCACCTTATACCCATTTTAAAGAATAAAATGAATGCGACCAAATGTAATGCCGTAAAAACGATACTACCGTATCTGTCAATCCGGTTGTCCCTGAGAAACAGACCTATTTCTGTAACAGGGTATTTATCTCGAGAGGAAGGAAAATAATAAAACTCTTGTTAAAAGAAAAATGATAAATTTAACTTATGTAATTGCCTGGCGATAGAAAATTTCTGTTTAGTAAAATAAAATTAAAATGAAGTGACTAACTTATATGATTAATAATTTTGATTGAATTACTAATTTGCATCTTTCCGCTTCAGGTTCGATAATGGAACAAAAATTGGCATGGTCGCAACAGAGTGACACAAATAATGCCCAAATACACCGCTTAGAAGGCGAAGTTGAGGAACACGACAGCTGCGTCTCCATGACGCCCGACAAGTAGAAGCCAAAGCAGCTAGAATTAAAGAGATGGGTGACGAATAAGTTGAAAGAGCTCGAACAACAAAATCAAACGCTAAGGGAACAGAATTCAAGTGCAATCAACAATTGGAACTGCTTAAGAACCATCTCGCTTGGTAGATAGCGACGTTCCGAGAGCTGTTCTCAAACCTAGGAGTCAACTAGGTATAGGTTCCTCCAGATCGAGCAAACACAGAAGGCATCAGTCCGTGTGCGTTTCAGCCAATTTTGAACCGTGCCGAATACGACCTACATACCCAGCGCGTTGATAGCTAGTGTGCCCAGTAATTCCAGCATGGATCCCTTGTCTGATGACTTGGAGCGGCAGTAGATAATCTAAGTATAGGGAGAGTGCAAGCAGTGCTTCTGATTCCGATCTAGCGCATGATTATGCGGAGATTTACACGCCAGTAGAGAAAAGTTCCTTGGCCTAGAGCGCCTACGCCTCCTTTACATAGGTTTCCAAGTTGGGAAGATAGGATATACCAGGTAGCTGCTGATGGCCTAACGTTAACTGGAACAACGCCTAGTGATATGGGTCCTGAGCAAGCGGGGTATCAAGATATTCCTGTCCCGTTTTGCCACTGTAAAGGTAGAGCTAGTCAGATAAGATCTATGCCTTTTACTGGTGACTCGTCAGACGATTCCAGTGACGGAGAAGGGAATAATACTGGTGTAAGTACCTATAGTTTTAGTTTTCGTTGCACCCAAAAGAAATTATTACCTAGAGCAATCGTCTATATGTTATAGGCAATTGATGGTACCAACACTCACAGCCGAAGTTCGGGTGATACATCTGGTTCTAGCCCTGGTAAAAGGACAGGTTCCAGTAGTAGCGGTTCCCCGAGCAAAAGCAAAACCAGAGGTACAACAACAAATTATTTACATTCTTATGCTTCTACAGCTATTTTTAATTTAAGTTAATTATAAATATTTTCCGCAACATGCTTTTTTACTTTCTTGACATCTATGCTAGGTAGCAATACAGTTGGTATACAAAACAGTGTAGGTCTAAATTATCATTTAATTATCATCAATAGATTTAAAAATTTGTCTGCACTGTTTTAGACCAATTTGAGAAGCTTATACAGACTGGTTACAGTTTTCTCTACTTTCCGCTAGTGGGCGGTATTACACCTCAAAAGGAGTCGATAAACATTAAAAGGCCGTAGGAAAAGTCGTCTCACAAACGATATGAGTTTTTTATCTTTTACATTAAACGAATATTGTTTTTAAACTTTACTTAACTCAGCATTGCTCATAGTAAAATAGCTATAGCAATTCTGGCGTAAAAATCCATAAAGTTAGCACAGAGGCCCAGTGATAGACAAACCTTAAGACTAGTTTATGTATCCGAAATTCACCAAAAAAGGAATATTGTTGAATAAATGTTTTGAAAACAATAAATACATTGCTTTGGAAATGTTTATTCAACAATACTTCCTTTAAAAGTGGGGTGTAATTTAGGTTAGGAAATTATGTCGTTTTAAAATTTATCGACCCCTATTGATATCGCCCGTAAACTGGTAAAGAAATGAACATAAAGACCCTTGCCTTCAATAACAATTTATTCTTTCTTTGCTATTTATTTAAATAAATAATGTTTAAATTGGGTATTAAACTAAATTCAGAAAACGATGTGGATTTTCATACTTATTGGAAACTTACAAAAATATTTCCTTTTAATTTTTAATCTAAATTGCGTGATATGGAGACCAGCTGAAGAAATAATATGGTTAGAATTTCTTAACTAAGTTAAGAAAATATATTATTTCAGAATAATAGATGAATATAAGATATAGCTGCACTTCTGTTCATTTTGTTGGATTTGGAATTAATACATTTTGTTGTATTTTTTTTTTCAGTTATGCTTTGTCTATTTAATTCTTTTAGCACTAATATTAACCAACAGGTGTTTTCGACACTTCTTTCGAATCTGGAATGTCTGATGATTACGCAGTACACTGATGCCTTGAGTTGTGACACTACTAGTCTAGAATCTTCGCTATTGCTAAGAGGTTCTTACCTTGATAGTCCTAAGAGAACAGAGAGCTTAGAAAAAAGTGGATCATTAGCTAAATTAGGTAAGCATTAGCAAGTAATGACGGGTAGATGTATCTCACCGATTTAAATAAAACTTGGTGGAATTATAAACCGATGTAGTCAAAGAGCAGCGATGCTTTAACGCCACTTAACTTAATAATTCAGAAACTCTAGAATACTAAAAAAAAAGCTAAAACAGTTGGAACTGTTTACCTGCCTATAAATATCGCTTAAATATTATCTATAACAACTTTAGGAAAACAATTCTTCGCCCTTTTTTTTAATGTCAATTTTACAATACTTACACACTTCATATTTTGGTAGTGTTAAAAAATCTGATATTTGCAAGGAAGTAAGCCGTTGGGGGGTTGTTTGACTAAAGAAATAGTTGTTATGAGAAAGATATTTACACAATATTTAAGAATATGGAAAACAGTTCAAATTTCGCCTTACATTTTTTGATATCTCTTACAATTGCTAACTTATAAAGTCAAGCAGCGAAGGGTAGCTTTTTTGGCTTTAGGACGTTCTACCCTTCGAAAAAGGACGATTTAACAGCTAAGAAAGTTACCGTTTTTCTTAGACTAGATCGATCTACAAACGTAAAGCTGCCGAGTTTCATTTAAATTAGTGAGGTGCACTTATCGGTATTTTTTTGTATGCTGTACATTTTTATTGGATTGCAATTTAAAACCTCCAATACTATTTAAATTACAGGTGGAAAATTGAAGACTTGGAGAAAACGGTGGTTCGTTTTAAAGAACGGCGTTTTAACGTATTATAAAAGCCAAAGTGATATAAATAGAAAACCCCAGGGTCAAATAGTATTAGATGAGATTTGTAAAATAACCAGAGCAGAGGGTTCCAATACATTCGAAATAGATACCGGTAAAAAAACTTATTATCTAACTGCTGATTCGATAACAGCTATGGAAGATTGGGTTTGTATATACCATAGATTTGAAAGTCGGCTTCACTTTATTGTCGGCACTGCTTCAGGTCAGAATTTTACAAAATGTACAGCGAAGGAATGCGACAAAACTCTTGCTAAGCAAGGAAGAAAATAAACCTTCTGTTCAAGGTTGGTTGACGAAAGTGAAAAACGGACACGCGAAAAAATGTTGGTGTGTTCTAATAGGGAAAATGTTTTTATATTTTAAATCCCCGACCGATACAGTAAGTATACCAATGACTGTACCATAATATACAATACTACACAACTCCACATAGCGCATTGGCTTTGCTAATATCCACTTTCTTTCTAAATGCAGGCACCAGCTGGTCAAATCAATATGCGTGATGCTAGGGTAGAAGAGGTTGAACATTTGTCGGATTCAGATTCTGAAGAGAAAGAATCAGAGCAACCAGACTTGACCGTAGGAATATTTCCAACGAATCAGGGACCAACGTATTTGTTATGTCCGGGAAAACAGGTTTCTAATTATTTGTCTCAATATAGTTTATACATGGTGAAGGTGAAATAAATCAAAGTCCAGGAATGTGACACTATAGTAGAGATCAAGGATGATTTGAAGACGTGCTGTGTTCTATTTATTACCTGTTGTTTCGAACGTCCTACATTTTAATTTTTACGGAAATGTTCAGAGTGGATGAAGTACTGCATTTCCAACGGTACCCATGAATGGTGTAGACACTGTATAGACACGATAGATTTTTGAATCTTTAAATTCAGTTCGTATATCTCAAATATGGAAATTAAAAAAAAAAATGTCAAAACAAACAGAAACTTAAAAAAATGGTGTTAAAATACATTCCTTTGAATTTGCAATGCTGGGCAAAGAAAAGCTCTTTTTTGCATGTTGGAAGCAGTTGGACACAACTTCTTCTCTGTTGTTGGCGCATATTCAATTTTCTTCTCATTTACTAGAAAAGTAGTATAAAACCTAAAAGTTTCTCCCAATTTTCATCCAAAAGTCTTTCTTTTTCATAATTCTGCCATCTTCATTTATCTCTCATTTTTTCAATTATTCTTCATGTGGTTTTTTGGAGTTCATAGTGTTCTACGCTTTGCCCATTCTTTGTCAATATCCCTAACTTTGTATAATAAGGATTTTTTGCTTTGGAGAATAAAGAATAGCAAGCAAACGTGGAAAAGAATGGTGTAGTTGAAAAGGATTTACTGTAGCGAAGAAAAGAAGGATCTAAAAGTTAAGTTTCAATTGAGTTCATCAGTTTCTCCTTATACACAAATACACAATTTTCGAGGAGAAAATGCTATCGTCAAAAATGCGTGGGAAAAAATTTGGACGATCTAAGATGAAAGAACAAGGAAAATCATAGTCTTGGAGGACATTCCTCTCAAACAATGATATAGAATACTCGCCAAATGAGACGGATTCAAGTTGCACTGCATGATGTTTAATAAAAAGGTTTTCGCCTTTTTTCAAATGTTCGATGGCGATCGTTTGGCATTTGAATATGCGGCAATGTGTATTTTGCGCATCATTTTTCATCATATGTTCATTATCACACGACTTTTGTCACATAGTGAATCAGCCCTACTTTATAACAACCTTAAACGTCAAATTAAAGGTTTGCTTCGGTTTTCGGTGCTTGTGAAACTATAAAATACATCGAAAGCTATTTCATTATGTATTGATCCCCAATTATCAAAGGCGAGATTTAAAGTATTTGTAAGTAAATGATAAAAAATAATCAAGCAAAGCTGGCGAAGTGTGCTTACTTTGCAATTGAAAATAGTTGCAGAATACCATATCAGAGAATTTGAAGGCATCAAGATCTGCTTACAACTATCCACTGGCTTAATCATTTTTGCTTCACTCATATTAACTTAATAAATAACATGTAAAATGTAAGCAAACATATTATATAAATATAGAACTAAATATTTTAAATTACAAGGATGAATTATTGAAAAATGTGTATGGAAAGAGTTAGACGCATACGAAACCATATATGTGAAAAGACATTCAAATAACTTATTGAATCGGGAACTGGCACCTCCACCACTCAATTTGGTAGATTTATGCGGATAGAAAAGATCACATTTGACGCTATTCATTCATAAAGTTAGGGTGGCACTGTAATCGCCGGCGCGCTTGAGCTAGCTGCTCGCTGTATCATCCCTATTAATTCTCTTATTTCCACTCGAGCAGCTTGGTGTTCTCTATAAAGCCCAGTATCTTGCCAATGGGAACTTGAGAACCTTCGAGGGTTCCAATAGATCTCTCCCGAAATATTTCTGCCTGAGTACCCTTCAGTTCCTCACATGTGCAGATTACACGTAAACTCGTTTGCTCCTGTAGTTCGCATCTTTCTACACCACGGTTCACTTACCTGGCCTGTGTTGTTATAGATGCTTTTTCAGGGGACTGTCCATTACCAACCCAGTAATGTTTTAACTTCTTTCTTACTGCCCCTGAGTAGGTTATCAGAGAAACTAACATCTCCATCCCTATCAGCGCTTTGTATGAGCTGACCTTCAGTCGACCTCCATTTCTTTGTACTTTCTTTATCTAACCAGTCCATATCTCCCTTCTTGCGGAATCCTTAGTAATCCCACATACGGGCGCTGGACCCATGAAGTGTCTCTTAGAGCCCTCCTTGGCTAGTTCGTCGGCTATCATATCCTTATATCCATATTTATATCCTCATGTCCCGGCACCCAAATCAGAGACACCGTGTAGTCTCGTGCCAGTGCATTGAGGGACTGTTTGCAGTCTCTAGCTAGTTTTGACCTAGTTACAGCGTTCGAGACTGCTTTAATGACAGTCGGGCTGTCAGTCATTATATTAATTTTCCTCCTCATGTAGCCCCCTTTTGCAATCATTTCTGCACAGGCTGCAAGGGCGGATATCTCTGCCTGGAAGACCGTTGTATGTTTCCCCAGGCTTATGGATATTCTTTGATTAGGACTGGGTCCACAAATACCGGCTCCTGTGCTTTGGGTGGATTCGGATCCATCCGTGAACCAGTTGTCATTAGCAGTGATCTCACTACGTGCCTGGTCTCTGTTCGGTAAGGAGATTTTCACCTTTTCAGTGAAGATAATTTCGGGTGCCATGCTATCCATGGGCATTTGCAGCAATAGCCCGTCCAGCATCGTATCCGTAGTATAAGTGTACCCTCCCACCCTAAAGTTAGGATGCCACAGTTTGTTGGCTTTCAGTCTAAGGATCGCATTCATTGCCTCCGCTCTCACATAAAGCTCCAGCGGGAGGAGGCCCACAATCGTCTCCAAAGAGGCGGTCCCTATGCTGTTAATTGCAACAGTGATACCCAGCAATGCCTGTGTCTGGAGAGCGGTTAGCAGTTCCACTGCGGAGGACACTTCTGTCCTCCACCAACTACTGCCTCATATGTCATTGCTGGTACATTAACGCTAATTCTGATATTTCGAAAGGGTAAAGTAGCGTAGAAAAAGACTTGTAAATATGTTTTCTTTTAGAGGCATGTTCAGGTCATAGCTCTTTCTTATTTTATAGAATTCATTCGGTCTTCGGTTGATAATGGAACGCATGTGTTCCCGAAACATTGTTTCGAATTAATAAAATCTGATGTAGCGCGGAGTGGGTCGAATATCTATGTGTCCAAGATTACCTATAAGTTAAAAAAAACATGCACATTAACATTCTTGGGGAAATGCTTTTTCGACTTCTTCGGAATTAAAATCTCTATATATAAATCTTAATTCGATTCAGCTTAATATACAAAACGTCCTAAATATCTTTCAAAAAAGCTGTGATGATATGAAACAACAATGAAAGAAAGAAAAAAAAAACCGAGAAACGAATCACAGAAAGCACTATGTTTGTTGAAGGGCCTAAACATAGTGCTATTGCTTTCTTTTCATTACATTATTTCTATTCAACACCATAATCGATATTTACGCCAAGTTCTGCACCGGTTCATCCGATTTGACGAGAACTCTATTGCATTTCTGAAATCGCTAAAAAAATAAAATATAGTGCAGTAAAGTTTTTCATAGCACTTTTTTTCATAATCATAATCATATCAATTTATTGGCATCACTTCAGTACATTCATATTGTGAACATATATGCCAAAAAGGCTAATCACCGTAAAGGTGCTCTTCCTTTAGCCTCCATTCCAATTTTTATGGTTTTGGTCAGAAGTATACACATGAAATTGATACACGGTCAAATTTATCTTTCTTTTCTATCACTCAAGTCCTCTTCGTTGATGTTAAACATACGATTGAGGTTAGTTTTAAGATTATAATTCCATTCCAACTTTTCAAAAAAAACGACGATGTAAGAACATAACCTAAGATGCACGTTCATGACACCATTTTATATTTGGAAACTTACCTTAGAAGCATCAAAATACATAATTTAACCTAATTATTCTGTCCTTTGTTTTATCTTCTCGTGTTCAAATCCTTTCCCCATCTTCTCTAATTGGGTTACTAAACATCAATGCTTATTTCCTCCACTTTTAAAAAGTGCGCAGTAGTAAAGCATAGACAATATAATGACTTTAGCACTTTCCATACAAATTTTAATAGTACTTTTGAACTATCTTTTGTTACAGGAAAAAGATGCCTGGCTTTACCATTTGACTGTTGCAAGTGGTGGGGGTCCAAGCACGGGTACGCAATATGAACAAGTTATCCATAGACTAATGGAAGTCGACGGTGATCCCGCGTGTGTCCTTTGGAGACATCCGTTCTACTCCACGTTCCTTGTACGAAAGATGGGGCGATTACCTTCCTATTTTCCGTTGACCCAACCATTGACGACGGAAACATTACAGCGTGAGAAACGTACGAGGATTATTAAAGTTGTCCCGGCGTTACTAATATGAAATTTTTTCAGGGTGAAGCAATAAAATTGTTCAAGTGTGTTCAATTATTTATGTCAGCTGCCGTTGATCAAGCTGGTATAGATTATCACGTAGTATTAGCTCAAAATGCCCTGCAACAGTGTATAAGACATGCCGGAGCTGCAGGCGGAATGATTTGCGCCCTTATTTAAACAAACGAGTAGGAGCACCCCACTACGCTAAGCTAGGAGTTCAGTATCTACTCAAAAATTTCTTAAAAGAAGTGTAAGTGTGCTTTTTATATTATTTATATGTGTTTTTGATATCAGTATATTTATTGTAATTAAAAAAGTTTTCAAAGTAGTTCTAAACTTAAATAAACAGGGGTAACTATTCAGTAATTGTCATTCAAAATTTCAACTTTAAAAAATCTTAAAAAATGTGTTATTTTTATTCACGCAAATAGTAGCAAGAAACTCTTTGTACGGACACCACATATGTACATACGGTGCGATAAAAATTGTCCGATTGACCCGTATAAATGCTATGTGTAAGAATAACACACCCATATATTAATTACATGCGGCCTTAAATCACCTGGAAATTTCAATGCGGAGCGATGGCAACACATTCTTTTAACGTGTTTATTGAGCACTGACCACAGCTGTGTTTTCGCAATATTCTACACATGGCGGGCGCGTTCTCAGATTGTATCTGTTTTTCATATTGTGTAGCACTTAAATTATTTCCGTTCATGCTTACATTGAAAAAAAAATCTAAACAATTTATAAGATTTTGACTACATTTTAAGCATCTATAACAAGATAAAATATAGGCGACAATTTTTATTTCCTGGATCTTATTAAAAAAAAAATAAATAACAAATAGGAAAACGATGGCATTAACTATTTAGAATAAGAAAAAAAAAACTTTGGTTTCGATCATTGATTAGAAATAGTTTCGAATAGCGGGAAAGCTTGAAACCGGTAGTGTTAAAAAGTTTTATTATTAAATGCAGTAAATAAAAAATAGAATTTAATAATTGGGAGTACTTTTCTATACCTTTTCCAAACTGACAATCATAATACTTTCTAGATTTGCTGCTGTTAATGCAGTTCTCTTACATGTGAATACAGAACCTTAGATGATATTCTCTACTGATTTCGCAAAACCAGGTACCATCTTTAGCAAATTAAATGCGAATTTGAGCTCCACAAATCTTCGATAATTAATGCAATCGAAACTACAGCACGCTGAAATACTAATTAAAAATTGTCTGCAAACAATTCTGAACTATGCATTGCTCGGCGCGCAGTACTTGTAGTTTCGGTTGTATAAATAATCAAAGGCTTGTGCACCTTCAATTCGCATTTAATTTGTTAAATATATGCAAATACTTATGCATAGACTGCGTGCGCACGACGCCACTGAGTTTCCGCTTCCCCGCTTTTCCGAACATATATGCCGTTGCACTAATTATGTCCCAATAAAGTAAATTTTATGTTCTTGTTTGTAGCATGTGGTAGAACGATAAGTTTGTTTGTCTACATTTTTTTTATGAAATAAATTTTGAAAAAAATTTTTAACAGTTACCATTACAATCACATCATTCGTATAAGGCAGAAGTTAGCTGCGCATACTTCAACACGATCTGTAGTTTATTATTGTTTACTTTCATGAATTACCTGGTTAAATTGCAAATATTTTCCGGGTTGATTTTAAGGCTATTCTTCAATATTTCAATACTGGAACACTATCCGCCACTGACACAGTTACCTATAAAGATGTTATTAATTATGCTGTTAGAATACAACATTTTGAAAACTTTTTTTTTATTAATTTAATACTTTATTTATATGTACGCAATTAATAATAGCTTTCCGACGCAATTTATTTTGATAACTAAGGACTAACTAGTGTATCTATCTTTTAATTCTCGCTCAATGCTTCTGCATGAATTTTAAAGCTAATTAGAAGAACTTGTACTTAATTTTACATGTTACAAACATTTACAGCTACAACTAATCGACGTGATGAGAGGGGTTTATCAGGTGCAAATAAATGATAGGTGGAAGGCTAATATCAAACACCATAAGCGAAACAAAACAAACACGGATTATACGCGCCCCATGAACAACCCAATTCTTGCACAACTCCTAAAATGTGCAAATTATGAGTCAGGCTAGCTTACACACGGCGTAGAGCCAGGAGGAAACATAAACTAAGAAAGGTTCTTTTTTTTTTGGGACTGGCACAAAATAGATATGTTTTATAGTATAAGATTCGTATTTTATTCAGCGGTTATATTTGTATTTACGGTAGGCATATAGATTAGAATTTGAATAAGCTGTGTTACATTTTCGGATTAAAGCTGCCCGCTTTTGAACTTCTGCCCGTTGACATTTGGTCCTCATTGTTTAGTATCTTTACGGCTAGTACTACTAGTGTTGACCAAAACTAGTTTAGTTTAATAAATTGCAATAATTGTAGTATTAGTGATAGTTCAGGTTTACTGCGAACCTCTATAATAAAAGTGATTCACCCACTACACTATATTAAATCAAACTCGATTATTAAATAATAAGTGATCTTTGTACAGTAAGAACAAGCAACTTTCTAATGACAATAGCCACAGTCTTGAAAAAACGTAGGTTGTTTGTAGCATCGGCATTTGAGTGGAATACGTCGCCAATGGTAAACAAACTTACTTGGACCACTTATTGTAGGCAACTTACCACCACGTGCTTAACTTCCAAATAGTGCTGGAAAAACACCAACGTCATTCCAGATCTTGGATTTCAAACGCAGTTTTGGGAAACAAGGCGGGAAATTCAGCGAAGCAAGTAATAGGTTCGATCCTTCGTAATTTTATTTAGCGGTCACAGAGTACCTTTGCTGCTACATTTGATCAACGATACATCACTTACTGTTCATACCATTCTCTACATAGTATCAGAACTAGGACGTTTGTCATTTGAAACTAACGAAACCCGTCGAATTGTAAACGCCAAGTAAAACTGTAAGTTGTGTTCTCTGCACCTCATTCCCTAAATAGTGTTCGAATCCTAGGTCGTTATAAATGTTCCCAATATTTTGATTTGATTTTTGGGCATTGTGTACAGATAAGGTCTCTCATTGTCCCTTAACACCACGTCCTATTGTATTAATCCGCACTTAGTTGTATATTTTATACATAAACAGGTATATCCCTTGAGTAGGTTTCGGCAGATCAATTATTCGTGTTGATTGCTTCCAGCAGTGGTTGTCTCTGCTGCTACAATTCAATCCTTCAAATCAACGTGATGGGGTCTGTTTCTTCTCTCCTCCTCGGCTAATCGACCATAGAATTTCATCTTTGAAAACGCCTCATTCTATGTAGCGTACTTTTCCTAGGCAGCCGTGTCCTGTTAATATACTCCTTACTGTTCCAAGAGTTTCGATTAAGATCCGCAAGTCCTTTGCTAATTTTTGCCTTATCATCCATGTGTGTATTATACTCAACGCTGGTCCCAGTGAAACCTGGTGTCTTTTTGATTCACTCAATTACTATACCACTTAGCTATCGCCAGACCTAGTTCCAGGTCAGTGATTTCATCTCATTTTCCTTCTTTTGTCAGCTCGTTTGCTAGTTGGCTTGCCTGCTTTATGCCTTGGCACACACTAAAGTAGCTTAACTGTGTTTAATCAGCGTCTTAAGGTTTCCCAGGCAATCCTAGCTAGTTTAGAGGTTACTGGTGGAATGCCTAATAAGTTTAAGACCGCTAACTGTCGAATAAGATATTGATAGTTGACCTTGTATTGTTTCCGTGTTTACGGGCACATCACATGTTCTGTTACTAGTATTTCCGTTTGATGATGTATTGCCCTAGTGCCATATATTCTATATGATTCTGGGTTTTCCATACACAGCTTCAAACTATGCTTTTTTTGACCTCTCTGCATATCAGTTTGGTTTACATCTCCGATTTCTCACCCATCCAGTTCAAGATAACTGAGGATTTGTCGAAGGACGTTTGGTGATTATCAGGTGTTATTCTGTTCTCTCCCATTCTTGCCACCCCCTCGTACAAATCAAAGGGGGCGCAGATTCGGCATGGGTTTTACAGGCAGCGGTGGATGACCTTTTTTGCTGCTCCAATGATGTATAAGCAGCCAATCTCGTATCTTTGCGAGTTTGCGTAAGCTTTGTCCACTAAATCAGGCAGCTAACTATACATAATACGTGTTCTCAATCCCAGGTTTTTTCAATTGTTTGCGGTTTTCATTCCCAGCATTCTTACTTTCAAAGTTACTTCTACCCAAACTGGGACTAAACCGCTACGGTTTGACGTTATTTTTATTATTTGCGATGTATAAGCATGTCCACAACTGCTACGTACGTTTTCAATAGCTTCTGGATTCATGTAACTAAATATTCTTTTCGAATAAGTTGTTTTCTTTCACCCGCACATTATCGACGTTTACTTCATTTGAAAGAGGGAGATAAAGCGTAAATATGAACTCCATTCGTACATCCACAGGATAAACGTGTTTTTCCACGCAAACTTCAAAGTTGGATAACAAATCGAACCAGCGACCCATAGCCCCAGATTTTTTCCTGGTCACATGATTTTTCAGGTTAGTAAGGACGTATTGTAAATCAAGAATCTTGTGCTCTAGAGAATGAAGCTAGGGTGGACAGGAGATATTTATGATAAAAGAATACGAATGTACCAACCTTGTTTCTTTTGCAGTAGGTACCTACTGCATCGTGAGAGACGAAAAGGACAGCATGATATCATTTGCACCGAATTGAGAAAACGGCATACCTTGTATGTATGGTTGACATGAAAATAGTAAAAGTGAATTATTTTTATCTCTAAAATGGATAATTATCCTGTACTTGTCTATCTAAGGGTAAATTCGTTTTTTTTTTCGAAATTTTTTAAAATTGTTTTGATTGACTATACGCCTATAAAAAATTTGATATAGTATCCCTTATCTCACAGATGCATATCTTAGTCGTATCAGCTATTTACTTGCGTTCCTGAGTCTATACGTTTCTTATTAGGTATGTTTTACAGTATGATTTGACAATTGAATATTTGTTTACAACTTACGATAGCTTTAGGTAATATCATAATAATTTATTTGTGCATTTTGTGTGCCGCGTTATATGTATTAACTATATGACATACATTAACTACATAATATCCGCATGCCACTTCACATATTTCGATCCTTATTGTTCCTGACATAGAGGTTGTGATCGCTACTGCGAAAGATGTTGTGTTTCAATTGTTCTAGTTTAAACTATACAGCTTCTGTCTTAATTTCTATTTATTTTGTAATGTTTCTCATAGAAATATAGATTAGTGATTAGCTGCCTGTGTATGTGATGACGAATCCTTATTATACTATCCAACTTTCTTCATACACTTACACGATACGGCACAAAACTGAGAAATATGACTGGATAAATACATATACATATTATATTTTCTTTAAAGAATTCGGCTCTAGTTCTGCTGTTTGTATTTCCTTTTTTTTTTGTATCTGCTAAATCACATGTTCATTTTAGAAGAGCATAATGTCTTACTTGCCAGCTTGTATGAAAACCAATTCTAGGTTGATTGAATTTTTAATAGCAAACTTGAGGGTGGTGAAGTGTTGACCACCACCTGTCGCCTTAATCATTATTTCTTTAGATACCTCTTGTCCCTTTCAAATGAAATTTAATACACTTATTAATTATCGCTGTGTAGTGTTACTATAAAAGCGATTCTTCATGCGCAAAGCGGTGATGAATGTTGGTTGAACATTCCATTTTTTCTTCATGTCTTGGAGATCCTAAGTCCTATTTTAATAAAACTTTTTAGAAAGAACTCAGGTAGCACAAAATATATTAAATAAATATAAAAATAAATATTTTATACCTATTGTTTTATAATATTGGTTTCATATGATTCTCTAATATTTATTTCATATATATTTTCAAATATTTTTTATGTATAATGTATTGATTAATAGTTTACATATCAGCATTGTTGTCAATTTTTTTTTTTTTTCAATTTTCTAGCAGCAGCTGAAAGGAAGTTATTAAATATTAAAATTGTAAACCCCTTTCATTCCTTTTTTAATGCTTAAAGGTCTTCTGATTCTAAGATTAGACGTCTGATGTGTATGTTAAACACCTTTTAGTTCTTGTTATAAAATATATAAAAGAAAGAACATGAAATTTGTCTAAGCACTATAAATATCAAAAATGTAATTAATATGCTATATGCAACATACTCGGGTAACAGGAAGAACTATTTATTTAAACATTTGCTACCTTCATAAAGTATAAGCTACACAAATATTTTTTTTCTATATGCTTTTTGTTTTTTCTGTTTCGTGTAATTGGCGGCTTATTTCCAACGAATTCAGGTTTATTTTTGACAATTTTTACGTTTCAACAATTTTATTGTCTTCTGCAGAAATATTGTTCACTTCCCACAATGTACAGTTTTTTTTGTTGTGTAAATGTATTTTAAATTGGTTAATTATAATTTCATACTGGTTAATTAGTTTAATTATCCATAGTACTGAATAGTATGTACTATTTAAATTTTGCATATAAAATAGGTAACAAAAAATTCTAAAAATGTTAATCTAAAAAAATAATGTTACCTATTTTATATGCAAAATTTAAATAGTACATACTATTCAGTACTATGGATAATTCTTAAGTTATTTAGATCTTGTTTATGTGAGTATAATCTTACAAATGTAATTCTTTGTAGACGTTTATAAGAAAATAAATAATCTCTTAATACAGTTGATCATTATCAAGCTGTATATTTCAGCTGGTGCTTATATATTGTTAACGATGCTATTTATATTTTTAGATAAATACAATATAGAAATGCAATAAGTTTTCATATCTCACATGGCCAGAGATGATTTTTGACTGTAGACGAATGTAAATTAATGCCTTTCTTAAATATCATCTTCGTGTAGAAGAAGGAGTCCAGCAGTTGTAAATAAAATATTTTTATATATATATGTACATACATAAATAGGTAACATCCAGAAAATTGTATTCACAATTATCGCAACAGACAGGCACGTCGTGTTTCGCTTTTTTAAAGCTCTTCAGTGCCTCTCGGCGATAACGCATTAGCATGTATTTACTGAACTAGATAATGTAATAAGCTAAGAATACCTGTATGAATAAGAACTATTACTTTTTACAGATTATTGGAGTGTAGTGCAAAAAAAATCAATAAAAAAAATAGTATTACAATTGTATATCTAATTTCGTAATATACAATAAATATGATTAAAATATTTGAAACTAAATATCAGATTTATAATATTTATATTTTTCTTTACGTAATATTAAAGAACCACTGTATTAGTTTCATGTTGGGCGAATTGATTATATATTATGTGCTACTTGGGAAATTTTAATGGTTAGGACTACTTAATATTACGCTATTCACTATGAATGTTCGCTGCAAATTCTTTCCATTGCTCCAAGCTAGTCCACTATTTCATTCTATAGTTTAAACTTATGATTCCACATAAACAGTTACTGAAAAAAACCGATAAGTTTCTAAGAACAATTCGAAATCATTTAAATGTTTTGACGCGTTTATAGCACCTATTGCGTGTCCTAACTATTTGTAAATTGGCAGGTGTATGAAACGAGTTCCAAAACTTTTCATTTATTGAACTAAGATTCTAACTGATTTATGTTCATTATAAATATTGCTCTTGAAATTTCTTAATTTTAGATCAATATGTTAAAAATATGAAAGTTTATATTTATTATTTGACTCTTAACCAGCCTACTGGTTTAAATTAACGCCAGAATCTAAAACAAAATCAAATAACTACAACTAGGGTTCGAAATCGGATACCTGGTGTCGGGTATTTGTTTACTCGGATTCGGGTATCCGGAATTGTTTTAAAAGCCGAAACCGGGTATTACCCGAAATCGAATAACGCAGATTTAAGGTGTGATAAGCGTAAATGAATGTGATTGTATCCACTATTAATTTATGGTAATGCTCGATTTTGGATACCTGATTTTGAAACCAGGCACTCAGATAACCCCAAATCAAATAGTGTACTGAACGCCTATCCGGTTCCTGAAAAACGCGGGTTTCGTTCCTTCAGAATTTTGAGAGTGCAATAGATATACTGAAAATGGAGCTTATTTATTTGATTCTAAAAATTGAATTGAAAAAAAAATACATCTCAATAAATAGTATTTGTCGGACGATGTGCGTATCTATTCTTATTGTGTATTTTATAATTTCTGTTTTGATAAAACTAAAAAGGATTAAATATTGTGAAAATTTGATCAATTTATATTATCTATCTATGTAGTATTTTTTATCGGAAGTTAAAAATGCAAACAAAAAATAACTAAATAATACGACAAGAATTATATTTATAACTATGATCTACAACAAAATGTAACATTAATCAATCTCCTTCTTGTACTCTTAGATGTTGAGGTAAAATCTACTTAATGAATTTGATTTTCGTACAAAGACCTCCACTTTTAGTATATCTCCTGCCTTTCAGTTTCAAAAAGAGGTTGCTTAACCTCCTTGTATATTTCACATTAATTCATTTGCTTTGCTTATTTTTGCAGTGATAAAAAAGCTTTATAATAAAATTTTCTTTTGTGACTAATTCTACCTAATCATATTTGAATCACACTGATATGATGGGAGAGTTGACATAACTCCCGCAACATATCGAATATATTGGCTAAAAAAATTCAATCCTCCTTTGCGTATGTATGGTTTAAATCATGCTTCCTTATACTAGGTTCAATCGCTCGCTAGTTTCATTTTGGATAGATTTTATTTCATCATTTTTTTTGGACAATATTTTACGTCTGAACCCAGAAATAATACTGGAAACACCAAAATTCTTTTCAGCAACTCCTGCTTTGCGCGACGCAAAGTTTGTTTACATGCGAGACAACGCCAACCAGTATAAATAGTACTTCCGAACAACAAATAGCCTCTTCTAATGCGCAGGCTATCCAAGACGACAAATACAAAGAGCATAAGGACTACAAGGAGCATAAGGACCACAAAGGTCCGCCGACGTTCACCTTATTGCAGGGTTGGCAGCTTCTCGCGCTGGCGGTTAGCCTTTTTGTGCCTAAATCTTCCAGACTGCTGTGGTTTTTAAAATTGCATTTGCAAAGAAACGCAGACAATAGGAGTGAGTGCGGAAAATACGCTGCATATTGCGAAAGAGCATTAGAAAGGACAATCGTTATGGGTAAGTTAATCTATTTGGTATTAACATCGGTATCAACCTGCTATGTTTAGCTCTTCTATTTTTCAAGTTATTATGGTTTTTATTAATGTTTCATTTATTTTAATTGTATTTATAATGGTAGCAGGTGACGATTCTAAAAACGAAGTTCAACAAATAGATATTTACTATAAAAAAATTAGCTATGTGAACAAACTCTATAGTCTATCGCATAACACATTAGAAAACTAATTAAAACACTAGATTTTAGATATAGCTGCCATTTTATGTTAGATATGTTGCAGTTTGCCCCAAAGGTATGTTATATGTTATTTGTTCATTATTCACTGATATTTGTAAAAATGGGACAATAATGGAGGTATTGTATTTAAGAAATCAAAATTGAAGGTTTTACAGAGGTTACGAAACAAATGGCGATAATTTTATGTTATACAGAAGTCGCAATCTTGCAAAAATTGATAAAAACTTTTTGTAGCTGTTACTGTTTACCAGTTATAGAGGAATTCCCTCTCATTGAAATGTCTGTATACAGGCTGATTCAAATTAAGTGCGCACCATTGCTATCTCTGTTATTATTGATATCTTATGTCTAGAAAGTAGGTTAAATTAGCAAAGTATTAGTGTTTTTATATATGCAATATACGAAAAAGACAATTGCATGAGGCATTTCCGAGAAATTTTGAAATTTATATATTTTTATTTAAAATATATAAACACACATAAATAACACCCAGCATATTGTTAAAAAAAAATTGAAGATATTTTAATTTGTGATGCAAAAATTTTAATACAATATTGTCTTAAAACGAATAATAAGTTATGGTCTTTTTTAATTGATACCAAAGATATGTAAAATTTATAGTAGGCTTCTTTCACTTTAAGTCAAAACAAATAGTATGTTGTTTGAAACTGTCAAAAACGCACTGAGCTTAAATCTTTTACACGTTTAATTATTAAAAAAAGTTGGTTATTTCATTTTTCTGTTGTGCTCTTTCTAATTGTTATTATTACATTATTATCATTAGTAGCTTGAACAGTTTTCGTTATATTTAGTTCTAAGTATTAGATAATATCTCATCATGGTATTTTCTCATTTGGAGAAATGCGATATGCTGGAAGCATATATTATATGCGGCAAAATTCAATAAGGACTGTTGAATATAATGCAGAACAGTATCCTTTACGATAGCACCCAGATCGACGTTACTTTCGAAAACTACAGACAATTTAGGCAACACGATTGCTTATTTAAGAAGAAAAGAACAAAGAAAAATATCATTATCAACGAGGAAGTAGAAATGACAATGTTAGCAAAATTTAAAGCCCATCGCGAATTTTCATTAGAGATGCTACTAAGGAATTGGGTTTCAGTTATACGTCAGTTCAGAAAATTTTAAAAAAAGCATAAGTATATCCCATTTAAAGTACCAAACTTCACAAACATTACAACCAGGAGATTCGAACGGGAGGTGGGCTTTCTGTGAATGGTTTATTAATTTTTGTGATGAAAATTTGAATGGAGCACAATGTGTTTTATGGAGTAATGAAACAAATTTCTCCAATAGAAGAATGTTTAATAAGAATAAATACTACTGGTCGCAAGAAAATTTATTAATAATGCGTTCACATGGTGCAAAAGTTCGATTTAGTTTTAATGTCTGGTGCGGATTAATTGGTTCGACAGTCGTTAGTCCAGTGTTCTGCAATGGTACATTGACAAGAGAGAGATATCTGGAATTTATTCGTACCGTTCTAGAGGATTTTCTTGATAACGTCAATTACCTGATGCGCCAAAATTTGTATTTTCAGCAGGACGGTGCTCCGGCACACAGCTTCCGCATAGTTCGCAACTATCTGGGCATCATCTTTGCCGATAAGTGGGTTGGTACAAATGGACTAATTCGATGGCGAGAACGCTCTCCTGACCTTTCACCTTTAGACTTTTTTTTGGGATATTTAAAAAATCAGATATACAGAACACGGTACAACATCGTGAACGAATTGCAAAATAAGGTTAGGGAGGTTTTCCGTCAATTGGATGGAAGGGCAATCTAAGAGCTACCCAGAGGGTACTCAAGCGGGCACGAAAATGTATTGAGAATGAAAGTGATACCTTTGAGCAGTATTTATAAATTCTGCATTTACTTTTTGCTTTTTTCAATTTAATTTTAACGACATCATTTTAAGATGTAATATGTTAAAATAAACATCAACCACAAAGACATGTATCTGTTTTGTTAAAAGTGGATTCTTTATACTGCTCTACATTTTACAAAATAAAAACCATCATAACTTCTTTATTATTCGTTTTAAGACAATATTGTATTGATACTTTTGCATCATAAATTAAAATATCTTTCCTTTTTTTTAGCAATATACAGGGTATTCAATTTAAAAAAATATATAAATGCCAAAATTTCTTGGAAATGCGTGATTCAATTGTTTTTTCGTATATTATATAATAATCAGCGTTAAAAGCCCTAATACTTTACTAATTTAACCTACTTTCTAGAATCAATAATAACAGAGATAGCAACGGTGCGCACTTAATTTGAATCAGCCTGTATACGGCTTATTCCAAATATTTCTAATATGAAAGTGATTTATTTCTTAAATAAATTATTTTTTTAATGACATATTTTATAGAATGCATTCCTACAAACATTAATTATTGATTGTAAGGTCCAATCTCGTAATACTCTAGAAGAGAAAAGAATATTGCGAGATATGGACCTATTTTTTATTGTTTCTTACAATCATGAGCAACTCGGAGAGAATCAATCAACATCATAGACATTAATTTAGCACTAAATGATGTTTTTATTCGCAATTTGTTGTAAGTAACATTTGTTGAAATTCAATTAGATTGGCGATACATGGCAATTATGAATGCCTGGTTTAGTAATATTAATGTGAATTGATCTTAATTATTTACCTATGTTAGAATATAAAGAAATATGAGTATTGACACTGTCCAATTTATGAATGAAATTCTTCCCCCAATTTTAATGACCTTCACGTACTGAGTCTGCGCCTACGGTCAGAATACATTTTTGAATTGTTGAAACCGAACAGAGTTGCTCTGAAACTTAGCGCCCAGAGCCTCAACTGGCCGCAACGTTAACTACTTGGCGATAGTTTAAAAAGTAGAGATGGGAACAATGAACAAAAATATCGGAGTTATATAAATGAATTTTGTATTGATTCATTGTGTCATCACAACATTGGTAAAATATTATGTATGTTTTATATTCTTATAATAAACGTTGGAAATGTCAGTATTTTGGTCATAAGCATAATAAAATTAATTATTAATAAAGAATAGTTTCATAAGGCAAGTTTTGAAAAACAAGGTATTTGCGAGAGTCTAGTAAGTTCATTGAAACAAGTTCTTTATGGTTTTTCTTCTAAATTGTATATTAATCGCCCTTTTTAACCTAAGATATTCCGGTAAAAGTCTTTCTATATAGCTATGCGTGCTCTAGTTCGTTTATATTGTAACTCATAAACACATTCCCTCCAGCTGTTTGTAGCTTTGTTGTAATATCAAATTCGAAAAGGACATTTTAGTAGATTGTTTGATTATAATTATGAATAACTTTTTGACCCTATAAATGTTCTTCTTACAATAATATTCTTTTCTATAAAATAATCAAAGACTTTATTTAAACAAGTTCAAATTGCTCAAAATTTTGTTAATTTGAATATTATATTGTAAAATTTCTTACTATTTTGTATTGTTTTTTTTTTTTGTTTTTTGTTATAGCTTTGTACGCATAGCAATCACAAATCAGTCAGATTCAATCAAATGACTTGGATTGAAGTTGCGGATTTCTTTGAACCAATCAAATTTCGTCTGACTATTTTTTGAGCTTATCTTTTCTACACTTGAATCTATTAAAATCTGTCGCTCTCTAAAGTTTATCAATTGCCTAATGCAAAATATTTCTCATTAAGTAAAACACTAATGTTGATTTTAAATGTAAATATATCAACAGAATTCATATTTGCTGCATTTATTCCGATTTCAATAAATAAACATGGTAGAAATCTATGTATCGATGAAAAAACCGCTATCATACAAAGCATTCGTTATATTTAAACTTTTAGCCTATCACTATAAAAAAAACACATGCTGCGCAATACGATTCATTTGTAATCGTCCACGGTCATTTTACTACGATTCCAAAACCGAACGAGAGCGGAAGCCACTCTGCCCCTGCTGATAGTCTCTCTATACTGTGCCTACAACTTGGGCTTTGATTTTAGTTCCGATCAAATACGAACGCCGCTTGCGTAACGAAAAATCAATTTGTATTTGAAGTTGTTGATTTAATGCTTAGCTATTTACTAATTGAGTTGAGGTATACTGAATTTTGTTAAGACTTTTGCTAGTCTTGTAGGAATTTATTTAAATATGCAAATGATTCTCAAGGTTTTTAAAATTGGCAGTAGCACAATTACCAACTAGTTTACGAATTGGGTGAACTGTAAAACAATATTTTTTGCTTTTCTCTGGAAACCTTAATTTCGATTTTGTAATTGACAGTTACATAAAAAAAAAAATAGCGTATTTTTTGAAACTGTATGCAAACAAATCTGCGATATTGTAAAAGATGGTAAAAAATGTTATGATCGATTCTGTTATAGGTGGTCGCGAACTGAAGCCATCACGGATGGAAGTTCTGAGTATATTACTCAAAAACCCACAGCATCACTCATTACCTCATTCAATGCCTGTACATTTGCTAAATGGCACTTACCACATCACAAGCTTTGACGGATCTACCACTATCAAGGAATTCCAGGACTGTTTGGCGCACGAGATAGGATGCCGGACCTCGAACGGCTTTGCCATATTCAGTGATGACCCTATCGAAAAAGATCTTGAGCACACTCTGGATCCTAATGCTAAACTGTGTGATTTAATCTCAAAGTGGGAAATAGCTCTGAGAGAGAAAGGCTTAGGTAAATTCGAAAATTCCAAAGTAATCCGTTTAACATATAAGAACAGGCTGTGGTGGAAGAATAGCGCAAAATTAGAAACGGATAAAGAAAGATTGCTACTCTGTTACCAAGTCAACAAGCAAATCGTTGGCGGAAGATTTCCTCTAAGTAGAGAGCTAGCGTTAGAATTGGCGGCACTTATGGCGCAATTGGATGTAGGTGATTGTTCTTTGAACAAAGCTACAAGTGTAAGTAATACACTGAATTCCGTGCAAACTGCAAGTTCCGGAGCTCCGAAACAAACTGTTAGTACCCACCAAAGTCCCAAAAGTGCAATAAACGGTGGCCAACAGGGAACTCTAAGTCCGCCAAATACTGTGCAAAGTTCGAATACATTGAACGCATTAAATAACGTCCATACCATTTTGACTGCCCATTCAAATCATGCCTTAAACGCAATAGATAAATTTTATCCGTACAGATATAGAGATCAACTCACCCAAGAGGGATTGGCAGAATTGCAAGCTAAGCTTCTAGAGAAATGGAGAGGTCTTAAAGGCAGAACACAGTTAGATTGTGTAAGGATTTATTTAACGTGCACAGAGAAAATGGCCGTTCTTCGGAGCAACACTCTTCCAGGTAATGAATAAAGAATTGATTCAGCATTAAGTTTTGTATTGAAATATTATCTTTAATTTATTTCAGGCCAAACTTCGTCAGCACGATTCTCCAATGATCTGGCTAGCAATAAATGAAGACTCTATCACGGTCTTGGATTTAGCAACAATGCAGCAGAGAATACGCTACCCTTACACCAATGTTCTTACTTTTGGGGGTTGCCAAGAAGATTTTATGCTGGTAGTTACACAGAACGATCAACAGCAATCACAAAAATTGATATTTTCGCTTAGTAAGCCAAAAATTTTAGAACTCACCCTTCTCATAGCCGATTACATGAATTTACTGATAAACAATCCAGGAACTCCATTACTAGGAACTCTTAGTAGAGGAACAATGGTATCTGTTAACCAGTCAATCGTTAACCAGTCTATAATTAGCCAAACTATAGCTAACCAAAGCCAACCAGATATATTAAAGTCAACTCCAGATCACGGAGTTCAAAGATCAGATTCTAAAAGGAGAACTCACGTTGATTCCGGTCTTGCGTGATAGCACATGAACAAGTAAAATACAAGTCTGTTAATATCATCCGCGATTTAGTCGTGAACCGCTTATGTGCCACAACAGGGAAGATCGTCTGATTTTAGTAGGTACTATACACTTAGTGTCCCAAATTATGTAAATATAGATTGAAGGAAATCCGAGCATTTTGTATATAGTTAACATGTCATGCTGTGTAATAGGAAATTGACATCCGTGTATCGTATGTATTTAGAAAGAGGCGATGTATAACGTATCATCTTACGACATATAATTTTTAATTTGCTATACAAAATATATAAGTATATTATTGTATGTGTTGCATATTAAGGGATGTATTGCTGTAAAAATCTAAAATTCTAATTATTTTAGCAATAATTATGCGAAAATGCTGTGGTCATATTTCATGATATTGAGATAATTTGTATTATTGTTTAACATTATGTAATTGTTGTATGTAACTCTGATTTGAGTTCAAAATGCAGCTTAATTGATATCCTTGGCAGGTCTGCACTAATAGTTTGCTAGAAAAGAAAAGTGACTATTTTAGTAAAGTAAATTATAAATAAAAACGAAAACGCCTATCACGCTAATAAAATAGCAGATTACTTATTCGAAGTTTAGTTATTTACAGCAACAATATGTATACCACAATATTATCACTATGGTGTCCTATCAAACTGTAGTGCCTAATATGTAAGTTTAATTCTAAAATTTTAAATTTCGTTTCATTATTACGCAGATCTGAAATGTATGTAAGTTTAATGTGTAGGTTTTGTTTTATCATTTAATAAAAGAGAGCTAATATTTATTTTATTATAAGTAGATCTAATTCAGTATTTCAAAGATTTCAATTTAGATAGGGTTCAGTATCAGTGATAATTTAACTTTGAGATATAGTTTATTTTTTCAATGTTCAACAGATTTTAACTTTTTTAATACACAATATTCCTATATCTTAAATTTAAATAAATATCTGCTACTTTAATGGACGACTTAATGTTGAGATAACTGTAAATATTTTTATTGTAAATATATTGAGCTGAATTGAAACCTTTGGAGTATCATAACTGTGAAATGTTATAAAGCGAAACTAGTCTGTATATTTTTATTTGTCTTTAAGATAAACAAAAAAGTTACCACATTGATATTATCAGTTCATATCTGATATTTTTTAAAGCTTAGGTATTTTTTTGCGTTTTAATTGGCTTACTAACTTTGAGTATACATTTTGAGATGAAACTAAAATGAAAACTGTGACAATTTTGTATGAATAGAAAACTGTGGTGTGCATTTTTGTGATTTTTTCAATTGTTGAATTAACCGAAGAACTACTTGTTTCTAATCGAGTACATTTGATATATTCATAGTAGTATATTTATTACTGTATTTACAAATCTATTAAAACATTTTTTTTATCTACCTGTTTCTATTTATTTCCTATAATTTAGTATCCGGGAAACAGATTTGTTGGTACATATCATAACGCGACCAACGCCATTTAGGAAAATAACGAGATACACAGATACCAACAGTTTTCTGCGATAATATACTTTCCACGAAAATTGTCGGCTAGTTGCTCGTGGCGACTATATGCCGTTTCTTCGCGAGGACGACGAAGGTGTATTAGGCAGCCATTGAATGTAGACATTGCCTGGATCACGAGTGTTACTCCTTGGAACTATTCAGTGTTTTAAGGAGAGGATCGTGCATGTAATACCACGTTCGATATAGATATAGACATATAGCTTCAAAAAAGTTATAATTTGTTAAACGGTATAAGAAATATATATGTATTGATATTATTAAACTGAATAGAATGAAATTATTAAACTAATTTATAGATATTACGAAGCATTAAACCTAAAGATTTAATTGAAATTTTGAAAATTACGGTGACTGACGTTAAACCATCGATAGATTAGCTATTCGATCGAGCATGCAAAGCAGGTGCTAAGAACTATACTTATAAACATTATAGATTAGTTATCATTGAAACTATGTTGAAACCGAAGGGTTTTGATATAGATCACAGAAATGACCAATAAGATGCCTAAGTCCAGAAATATTTGTATTTCACTAATAGATGCAAAGACAAGGCAAAATGAAGCAGTTCCGTTAAAAAATGCACCTTGCAAAAGGGACATTCACATCTTGCACTGCTTCAGCTCGGAGCAGAAACGATACAGTTCTAACGACAAAAAGAAAGCACTTAATATCTTACATCGTGCTGGAAAATGTTCGTTTGAGTGCCAAGAAAATGCCATGTATTTCAAATGCAGTTTCGACGTGCATCTGCTGACTATAATGTATTTCATTTATTCTTATCACTATGCAGTGCTTATAAGAGATGCTTTTTGTAAAGGATTTAATTTGATAACGCTTAATCCACTGACCGATTGCAAAGTTAAATACGAAATAACCAACTATGGATGGTACAACATAACAGCGCTTCACTAATTACTCACTTCTTCACCAGTTGTTCACCAGAAATGTCGCAAGTAGATTGCTGAAATTTGGAAAACAGTTCTACTTCTTCGCATTAGACTTTGTAACTTTCAAAAATAATAAACAGAAAAAAACAACAAATACAAAACAGACACTTACAAAAAAGCAGAAAAAGTGGATCCACGAGAGTAGGAGGTAAGTACAAATCTTCCAGAGACTTAACAGTACTATCGTTGCTATTTAGTTCGCGACGTAAAAAAAACCCGGAGAAATATGAACTCTCCCACCAAATCGGTTTTCCTAAAAAATGCCGTTTTTGTTCGCATTTTGAAATTTTTAGTGATTTCGGTTCTTTTTTCATTTATTGTAGAGCAACAATGTAGAATTTGCAGCTCTTAAAATATCTGCCAGATTCAGAGAAACACAAAAAGGCAATTGATAATGGAAACAGAAGATTTTGGAAATTGTTAAATAACGGATAAATATATTGAACAATCACAGGCCGCAAATACGTAACTACGGTACTAAGTTAGAGGTGTCAACTATAGGCTCACAGAAAACGGTATTTAAAGATAATAAAGTTTTGTCGGCCTTAGCAGTACACCTGCTGACTGCGGCCAAGCCCATTCCCCAAACTACAGTGGATGCGCTTCTCACGTCTGCATCCCACTTCGCCTGTGAGGGCCTCCATAGCTGGGTCTTCTGTTCAGTCACTTAGATCCTTCACGGAGGTAGCTTCTGCCTCTCACAATGCAGCTCCAAATCGCTCTCCCTAGATTCGTCGTAAGTCTTTCTCCGCAGAATTACTGTTCGAACTGAGGGATCAGGAAAACTAGAACTGGTGTTCTCTGTCCTGCTGATTTCTGGCGGGCCAACCTCCTGGCGACGCAGGTCCGCGATATCCTCCGGGAGCACTCTATGCCTTTTTGGCAGGGCAAGCTGGCCTCGCTGTCTACGAAGGCGGTTCCGTTTGGAAATTGACGAAAGCGTTCCGAAACCTTGACAGAAATGCGACTCAGAACCAGCCTCTTCACGGCTCCAATAGTTCAGCTTTTTCGATCGAGGATTAGTTAGGGGTGCACGCAGATTTTTCAGCAAGTCTTTCGTGGAGTTGAGCCCGTCGCCTTCTCAGAGCCTGTCTCCTACGGAGGCCATTGAGGTGAGACGGATGTGGACTTTCGTAGCGACGTGGATGATTCGGTGACCCGACTAGACAGCGGTGACGTTTAATAGTAAAAGGCTAAATAACTGTAAATCATACTAACACCGTGCTCCACCTAAACGGTACCACACGAGGCTACCTATTCTAAGTACTATATATGGATTCCATAACAATTGTAATGTTCCTACTCTAACTTAACAATTTCCCTATGATTGTAAAAAATATAATACATGCCCGGAATTCCGATCGACCCGGCTGCACCAGCGCAGCTTGACGCTTTCATCAAAAGCAGATGCAACAAGAAGTCCCCAGGTGCTGATGATATTCCCAATACAGCCCCGACAGACTTCCTGAGGCACGGGAGAAACTGAGTTTCATCATAAACGCAGTGTTTCAGGATTATCCCTCAGTCTAGAAGCACGTCGAAGTCGTTGCCATCCTCAAACATGGAGAGAATCTCCGTTTCCCCGAGGGTTATCGTCCGATCAGCCTTTTGTCAAACGTTTCAATAGTAGCCGAATCGATCATCTTTGACCGGCTGACCTCGGCTAGTGACGAACTTCAAGTGGTCCAGAATGAACAATTTTCAGGCCGAGCGTTGGATTGAATTACAGCACTTTTAAGTTTACTGAGGCAATCTAAAACAGTCTCGAGAGAAGAGAAATCGTAGCTACATTTTTCTTTGACTTCCAACGTGCCTTCGATTCTGTTTGGCACAAAGGAAAGATCCATAAGATGATCTAATCAGGTTGATGATCCTACCCTGAACACACTTTGTGTGTTAGGACTGCCGGTATCTGTTGCGGTTCTTGCGATTTCTTCGCCCCGGAGTACTACAGGAATCGTTATTAGGATCTCGTCTCTTCTTCTTGTTTCTAGCAGACCTCCCTTGGAAGCCTGGCACATACGTTGATAACACCGTCATTTACGTAAGAAGCAGCAGAGAGAGGATGGCTTGTGATCGCCTTCAAGCGGCCAGAAACCGCCTGGTTAGTTGATCGTCTCGGTGGAGATTGACTTTGAACGAATCCAAATGCAGTTGGTTCTCGAGGAGGAGAAGTGATCCTGAGACACGCATCGGCGTGGGAAAGGTCAGGTTATCGTGGAGCCACCAAATTAAGTACCTAGGAATTCGTTTCAACAGGCGTCTCACCTGGTAGAAAGAGAGTTTCGAACTCAGATCTCCGTTTCTCGGTGTTTGCACCTAAGTTACTTCCAATGGCAGGACTCCCATCCACCTACCAAGCAAGTCTGAAGTCTTTCGAGGCGCTTCAGAACTAGGTTTGAAACATATTTTCAAAAGCAAAAATACGGACAGCGCACCATATCATTTAACATTTCCGTGAAATGTTCTCCAATATTCACTTGAGACATATTGTTTAATTATTGATATTATTATATAAAAATATAGATATATATCTCTTCAGACGTGATGCTACTGGAAATGCAATGTTAACGCACATCATACGAAAGTTTCAATGATAAAATAGCTATAAAATGACAAAAGTACGACTTGAGTACGACAAATTGGAAACTAGAAAAAAAAAAATACGGACGCCTTGCAGAAATACGTACAAACTACGGACAGTTTATAATCTACGGACAAGGTTTACAAAATACGGACTGTCCGTAGAAAATACGGACATATGGCAACCCTATTCAGAACAGGACGCTACGGTTAATCGTGAAGCACCCTGGTTCGTTACGCACGAACAGATTCATCGTCATCTGCAAATTCCGAGACTCCATTAACCAGGCTCTCAAGCAGCTTGAGCTCGCGCTCAACACAGCGAAAACAGGCGGTCGTGGAACCTCTAGATTGTCCACCCCTCGTACACGAGTTAGACGTCTAGATGTTTTCTTCTAATGTTCAAAAATGTAAC
Organism: Protaetia brevitarsis; assembly: GCA_004143645.1. Taxonomy (NCBI): domain Eukaryota; kingdom Metazoa; phylum Arthropoda; class Insecta; order Coleoptera; family Scarabaeidae; genus Protaetia; species Protaetia brevitarsis. The sequence goes on along the minus strand of RXPK01004145.1, from coordinate 36,567 downwards.
GACTGACTCCAAATACTTTTTAGCGTTAGGAATTACAAATGATGACCACTAAATTTTCCCTGAAGAATAATTTACCCCAAGTTACTTCCCAACACCTCCTTCCCCAAGCGGATTGCCGTGCTGCTTCATCAGAGATAAAAGGGTACAGACAACTTCAAGTTCACCAACCCCAGTTGAGATGTAGGTCCAGAGTTCATAGATGTCAAATTTGAATAGGTACCACTGCTTTTTTAAAACGTAGGTATGCAAGTATACATAACCTCAAAACAACATTTGAATTGACAAGAATAAGACGTAAAAAGTCGAAACGATTCGGTTGTACTTGTCTAGTTTCGCTGCGGTCATCACCTCCATCGAGAAATTTAAATTCTCTGCGTGTGCTTAATTCAAGTATAGTTGTAAACTGAAAACTAATAGATGACGCTAGTAAAGTTAAAAAGTTAATATTCGCATTCGCGAATGTCTAGGGCACATATTCGCATTCGTATACGCATTTGTTTTAAAAAACAGAAATGTAGCCACGAAAACGATAGAACTGGTTCTTACTATTTGTATATATTATTTCGCCTTTACATACACATACTTCACAATAGTGGTTGGCACAATCAAATGACGGAAAAAGAATCATTGGATTATTGACAAACAATTGGTACCTGGTACTGAGTCCGCTGGCACCAGCAAGAAATGATGCGTGGAATGTGCACTAACCGCACTCTTAGGTCCGGGAACAAGGGCAGCAGCACTATAAGTAGTGTTTTACGCCATGAAAATGAACCGCTTGGAAGGCTGATTAACTTGTTACGGATATCAGCATTGGGGTTGCTCAGCGACAAACAAAAGGAGTGGGATCAGCATTAGTGCTGTTTCGAATGCATTGGTGTTGTTTGGGAACGAGCGGAAGAGATAGGACTGGGTAGAATGACCATTGATGTTACGGAGACTGCATTGATATTGTTCAGAAACGAACAAAAGGAGTGGAATGCGTATTGATGTTGCTCAGAAAACAACAGCAGAAAAGGTTGAATTAGCATTAGTTACTTCTAAACTAACATAAGAGATAGTATGAGCATTTATATTACTCAATATTTTTGGTGTGGTTCAGAAATCAGCAGAAAGAATGGAACAAGCGGTGATGTTTTTTAGTAACGAATAGAAGGGTGGGCTGAGCTTTGGTGTTGCTCAAAAAAGAACATAAGAGAAAGTATTTGTATTTAGACTACTCAGAATGTATTAGTGTTCTTCGGAAACTAGCAGAAGGGATGGAATGAGCATTGATGTTGTTTAGAAACGAACAGAGGGAGTGGGGGTGACTGTTTGTGTTATTCAGAAACAAATATTGGAAGTAAGATGAGCATTGATATTGCTGAGAATATATAATAATAATAATATAATATTCACAAACAAATAGAAGGGTTGGAATTGACATTAGTGCTGATCAGAAAAAACAACAAAAGAGGTAAGATGAGCATTAATGTTGCTTCGAAACGAACATGAGCGATGGAATGAGCATTTATATGACTCAGAACGTATTGCTGTGGTTTAAAAACTAACCGAGGGGATAGATCGCACTTCGGTCTCATTAAAAAACGAATATAGAAGGTGGCATGAGCATTGTTGTTTAGTTTTTGATATTGTAAAGAAACACGGCACTACACTGCTACCCTTGAAATAATGACATCGGGTTTATTTAAACTATATTGAATATAAATGCATAACTATGCAATTATTATAAATAGACGCCTTTTAATCTTATAAAAATAATACTTACTGATGTGAAATTCATATTTTCAGAAAGCTCAAGTCCATTATTGGATAACACGGTGGAGGACAGAAAACGAAAATGTCGCACTGCAAACGAAACACAGATCTGGGCGCCCTGGGCAAGTATCGGAATGATTTATCAATCACCCTTAGGTTGAATTAATCCGCTGGCCGTCAAAATCCCCAGATCCGAACCCCATAGAAAATCTATGGGGTATTATGTGTGACATGTGGGAGAAGCAAGGTGTGCTAATTCCCCGGAATCGTGAGAACTTACACCACCACGTTAATGAATGGGAGAATCTACGAGGCACGAATATATGCAGTAATCTAGTTGCATCGATGCCTAGGCGACTAGAACAAGTTATTTCGGGGAATGGATATTGGACTTCTTATTAATTTATTTGCTTTTACATTAGAATGTTTTTTTATTTATTATTTGTTTAATTATTTATTTGAGAATTTCTGTGTTATATTTTGAAGTATTTTATTTTTGTTAATTATTTAATATATATTTTTCATTTGCCTCATAACTTCTGTGATATTTCTTTATCTTTTCAATAAAATTCCAAGAAAGTCAAATGAAGTTTGCTGTTTCTATAATATATTTATATATTTACATTTTAGATATATATACTTGTATTTTTACATGAAATACATATTATTTTTATATTACAAGGTGGTTGGCATTGTAGAAGTGTATGGAACACCAAACATCATAATTAATTACAATTTTTAATAAGTCATTGATAATGAACTACGTTCTTAAAATATTTTGACCATTGGAAGTGACCGCTTCTTGCTAAACCATGTAACATACTGTTTCAGTTTAAAGAGAACACTTTGTATTTTTTCATTATTTGTTTCCTTTCCTACTAACAATAATTAAATGTGCACATTTTAAACATTAAAGAAGCGTTAGACTAACTTACCATGACACTCAAAATTAATTGGAATATCTATACAGAACCTTTTATAAGTAACATTTACGGCTAATGGGTCAATAAACGCTGGTAAGGAGGTAATTTTATAATTAATTATAAATTTATAATAGAGGTAATTTTATAATTAATTATGAATTAATTTAATAATAATTTATAAATTTACCTCCATATCATACCATAATTATTATGGTATTCCCTCCATTCACGTATTCCTATGAACTTATAGATAACCTTACAGACGTTAGTCCCGCCATAAATCAAGATTATTTCAAACAACAACTCAAACATTTCGCGCGCGATGCGCTTTCAATAAGTAGATATAAGGCGAAAAGTAAATATAATACATGCCCGTATCGCATTTACAAGCTAACTAACACAGACCGTGCCGAATTGCTCAAAGTACACCTGTCGACAGTATGACGTCACCGGTGTATCTCTATTGCCCCCAATACGCTACGTCCGAACGTCCGCAGGTAAATGAAAGAAAATACAATGCCGCTCGGGTAGGCGTCTAGAGGGGAAGGGGAGCGGGGAAAGGAACCGATATCTTCTCGCTGGGTCGTCGCATTTCGAATCGTTCGGTTACTTGTTTCCTCAAGTGTACCTACATATTGTTCATTCACGTTGCACTACTTAAATGGCTGGTCAATTTGTTAAGACTAGCTAGGAGAGTGTCTTTAGTGGGTTTCAGATGCCTACTTGGATTGTATGTACCTGTACCAAATTGTCAAATTTAAAATTAATATATTTTAGTGACATTTTTACGGGTAAGAATCGTGGATTGAGGTTTAGTTGTAAGATTTAACTAAGGCCACTAAAAGCAAACAATATTTTTTCTCTAAATACGAAGAAAATATACAGGCAACGAAAAATCAAGGCAAATATTCACCTAGTTTAGTATAATAATTCCCGTGTAAATTATATATTATACATAGACTTTTTTCGTAAAGAACTTTGCGGAGGAACATATATATGAAACTTTTGTAATCTAAGAGCAATCCAAGTATGTTTATAAAAATGACTAACAAGTTATATTAATATTCCAAAATCGCTTAGCGTAATATGAATTAGTCATAACAATCTTATTTATAGCTCAGGTTATATTTTCATGTTTTTAATTTGGATCATGAGTTGCAGCTGTATTTTATTAAAGGCGATTGAACTGACAGTAACTACATGTTTATGTATAGAGCTTCTCGCAAATAGCTGCGCCGGTCAGTTCCATATGCATATATCATTTCGCCGGTCAAGTTATTTGCAGTTATTTGATATGCATATTTCTTTTCTATATCTTCAATATATCTGCATAGCTAGTGTCGAAATATAAATTATTATTTCATGTGACGAATAGCTTATACTTATCTATGTGAATAGCTGAAAATTGAATATTTCCAATATCACCTTATCGGGGCGACAGACCCCTTAGGTCTCCATTATACATTAATAGAATAGACTAATAAAAATAACTTCTACTAATGACTACTTGCGTGCATTGGATGTCTTTGTAATTTGAATAGTATATTATTGAACAGAGTAGGCATATGAACAGAGAGTAGGCAAAAAATATTTTTTTGGCGCCTCTGTCCATAAACACTCATTTTGCAGTACTTCAAAGCGGCAGGAAAACGGCAAAAATGTCAGTGAAGGTTGGCCACACTAGATTCCACATGACAGACGTGTAATAAATTATCATTAAGCTACTGTTCAATCATGCTAATCTGAACATCATCATGTCCTCATTGCACTTATTATTGATAAATAGATATTAAACTAGAAAGAAAATTACAGAAAAAAATTTATTCTCGGAAACGTCAAAATACTAAGGTATGTAACATGCCAACGTGCCAACTTGCACTGTCAATTTCCTAGTGTCAAAATTTCTTTTCTATTTTCAATTCAAAATTAAGATTTGCGGGCCCAAAAAACATTGTGTATCACATGGCCAGAAACTCTATTGCGAGTATTCGTTCTTGTACTCGCAATACTGTAGTTTCTGGCCTAGTGATACAAATAACTATTGTTTATCATGAGCGTAGAGTGGTTTAGTGGGAATAGGGTTTGCAAGCATGCGTGCGGAATAGATTAGTTTAAATTTGCTTTTTTTAGGTTTCCTTTTTAATTTACTGTTGTTTTCGTTTACATCAGCTTTCTATAGTTTATCGTTCACATTAACTCTCGTTTATTTATATTGATTAGTTTAAGAAGTTATTGAACGTGTTGGCATGTCTTTTAGATAATGATTTTTCGTTACTTACATATATTTTGAGGTTAAGGACTTGTGCCGTTTTAGTTTCGCGTTTTTAGAATTCACAGATAACAAATCTATTAAAATGCCTAAAATGTGCGATATTTTAACGGAATATGGTGATGATGTGTTTATGGAAGTGAATAAGAAAGCGGTACCTACATTGCACTATTTGTACACAAAAGCTTTCGAAGCAAACAATCCATAGAGCAACATATAAAAAGAGCATATTCAAAATCTAGCTCACCAGCTACACTCTAATAAACAATTTTTGAATAATTTGAGCAAAGCGTTTCTTAGTTCGAATATTCCATTCTATAAATTAAATAACAACCAGAATTACGTTTGTTTCTTACAAAGTACACAAAAAGAAAATTCATTACTTAGAAAATATATACTGAAGCAGTTTTCAGAAACAATTAATAAAATAAAATCGGAATTAAATAAAAATTACATCGTAGTGGGTACATTACATTCTAAAAACTTCCTTATATCATTTTTGATAGCCACAAAATTTAGAGCCACTGTAAATGCCAATGTAAATATTATTACTAAGAGTTTAGCAGATTTAAGTGTCGTCGACCATACAAAAGTTTTGTTCTTTATGTCTGACTCAGCTAGCGTTATGCTAAAAACGGGAAAATTGCTTAAGAAATGTTTTCTAAACATGCTGCACTTAACATGTACATGGTATACACATAATTGCTGACTTAATTTGGATAGAATTTCCTGAACCCATTTCATTAATTAACTAAATACCTAAACTTATTTAAAAAATTCTGCTGAAGGCACCATTGCGAGTAGCGTTATATAAAGAACTATGCTCAGATATTCCTTTATATACCGGAGCCTGTAGTTACGCGTTGGGTTACATAGTTAGAGACCAGTGTTGGGCAAGATAGGAGAAGTGAATAAATTTCTACAGCGACTAGATACATTCGTGTTTATTCGCGTCATGAGTGGGGAGCAGTGTTAACTAGTGATTTACTGAGATCGACAACACACGAGTACGTCTAATCGCTGTAGAAATTTATTCACTTCCCCTAACTTGCCCAACACTGTTAGAGACTGCTATCTTTTAGACAAGTATTTTCTTCTTTTAAAAGAGAGATGATGTAGTAAATATCAAGCAAGTAAAAAAATCAATTGTAAGGGAAGATTTGCCGGATAAATTGAAATTTATTAGCAGATTATTTTGAGCAAATACCAGCGACTAGCATATATTTTCAAAAACGGTAGTTAAAATTAAGTGAATCGTTTGAATTGAAGAATTAGAGACACTGTTTGATACTTTAAAAATGATATTAGAAGATCTTATCGGCCAGAAAATACGTATAACAAACCTAATTCTGTCATGCAAAGCAATTCAGACCTTAACACTTTAAAAGCTAATTCACAGAAACACAATTAACCACTAAAATGAATACTATTCGAAAGGCAGAGAAATTATTTCGAATTTCTGATAAGCGCTTGCAACAAGCTGTGAGATTGAAAGATTTTTCTCCAAATTCAAATATATTTTCACGACACAAAGAAGGCACGACTGACGATTTAGAAAAACACATTATAATTGTTGCAGATTATTCTAGTATTATATAATAGGATGATGAGGCTGCACTGAGAAAAATGTTTACTAACCGTAAGTGAAAATTTAGTATTGGCAACTAAAAAAATCATTTGTATATGTGACAAATGATCAAAGTAGTTGCAGCAAGTAAAGTCGTGTTTCTAACAATGATGACTGGTACTAAATAACTTTAGTTTCTCCGATAAATGAAAAACATCATTTATCTCAAATGTTTGCTTATTTGGAGTTACTGTTTGTTTTGCTGGTATTAGTTAGCTGTAGCTTCTGTATGTGGTGTAAATATCTATATTACTTATAGTGAATGCTTTGTCTTACTACTATTACTTACCTGTATTTACTTATCATAACTAAACTATGATATTTGTGGTAGAATAACACGTACAAATAAATTATTTATTTGTATAGTTATTGTAATTAATAAATGGATTTTGCATGATGATTTTCATGAAGTATTGGTCCTCTTCAGATCCAATACATGAATAAAATCTAGTTAATTACACAGAATACACTGTAGGTAGTTTAGAATAAGTTGAATAATAGTTGTTTTATTCACCTCAAAAGGACTAATATATCATCAGCAGCGATCGTGTTATAATGTTTTTATAATATTTAGGTATTAAAATTATTGAGGTGCGTAAAATTAATATAAAACTGCTACATTAAACTATGACATACTTTATTGTTTTTCGGTATGTACATTTATACATGCAAAACATATTGCTATATTCTAAAAATGTTAGAAAAGCATTAAATACTCTAAAAGTAAGGCTACCATCTTTATAAAAATATAACTTACAACTTAGCGTAAAAGATAACTGCAACACAATCCGTGCACTGTCACTGCAGGTTAATTGTTTCACTTTGTCACTTCCACGAATTAGTTAAATGAATGGTAGCTAGCAGCACCTTTCTAAGCCAAATAAACACGTGTACGAACCAGGACACTGAACCAGAGCAAGCACAACATAACCAATAAACCAACATGCTCATAAAGTGCTGTCGGCTCCAGTCGATTGTACCCGAACACCAACGATACAAAATTTTAGTAGTTGCCCTTAACTCACTGACCATTATTCTTTAATCAGTTTTCATTTATACCTACTAATGTTATTATTACACTAACTAATAGTATGCCAAATAAACTGAGTTTATTAGTTGTAGATATATTTTGTAATTTGAGTATGAAATATTTAATGCCTGCTAATATATTTTAGTACTTGAGACTATAACACAGTGTTAGAAAACTTACTTTATTCACTTTTAATGCATGGCAGATTAATAACAAATAACTATTTAATCGTAGTTATTAAAAAATATAGTTGCCATTAATATAAAATGCTAAATATATTGTTCATTTGGACCATTTTTCTCAGTGTGAATAATAAAATAAAAAAATGACAAATAGTTGAATAAATCTTACATAAACTGATGTAAAAGGAATTTTAATCCCACTTACCCTCCTATTCATTCATAAAATATTTACATCTGTACTTTGTTTACCACAAAATATGATAAATAAAAGTAGGAAGTAAGATAATTAAGGAAAAAGTATTTATTGCGTTATATTCATCAGACTGTCCACCGCATTGGATGCACCTTATCTATGGACGCACCTGCAATCGAACACTAGATGACTGCGTACACGTCTCTTCGCTTGGTCGACTCACTAGGCATGCAAAACTTATTTTTTTGTCTACTTTCTGTTGATGAACTCACAATAAGAAGTACATATGTATTTGATTGGTATAGTACTATAAACCTGCAGCATACATATATAGATAATTAAAGATTTGGCGATCGGGACCATATCATATTCGATGGATTTTTTTTTCACAGAGAAATAAGTCGTGTATATTTTTCTTCTTAACAATTCTTGAGGTTAGTTCAGGAGAATTCATCTCACATTCATAACTTTTCTGTAAACCGCTGCCAACCAAAAAAGTAGATTTTATTTTGCTATTAAACGATGTAAATGAGCGAGAAATAATGGAAAAATAATTAAAAATTCTGTTCGTTCCATTCAATTTACTTTGATATTCTTTAGATTAGTGACATGATTCGGCTTGCGATGGCCATCTTCAGACTAACTTACTAAAACGTCTCAGTGAAACAATTAAAAGATGGCTACCAGAGGCCGAAACATGTAGCTTATCTACAGAATATTAAAATAAATTGAATGAAACGAACTGAATTTTTAATTATTTTCCATTATTCCATTATTCATCCATTCAGAAAGTAGAAACAGCGAAAGAAAAATGATTATATATTGTAAATATGATTTGCTTTTCACATCTGTTCATCGAAACACAGTTGAACATGGATTCACTAGAGAAACCGCAATTGGTTCAGATTCGTTTTTTGCCAGATATAACAATGCACATCCACTTTTCTTCTTTTTTCTGTTACGTTGGAGCTCTTTAAGTCACAAGCAGTTCCCGATGCTGATCGCAGTGCGGGATACTTTATCCGGGTGATGTTAAATTGCCTCCCCACAGCTAGTAGGATAAATGGTCAGATTTAATGGGTAATATCAAGAATAGCCCTGCTGCTCGGAGGATCGAAATGTTGGACTGGATGGGTGTAAAGTGACTCCATAATCACGATTGAGTGTTTATTTTTTGTCGCTGACCATATTTTTTACACTTTTTTCTTTAAAAAAAAATGCGATTTTCAGGTTATGTCACCACACAAAATACGTCGAAATCTTGAAAAAAAAAACCGCATTTATCAACCAATAACTGTTATAACCGAGTCCTAAAATATTTCAACTAACTTATATTCTTGAAATAACACCTTTTCATGTAATATTTTTGTGGTGTAAAAAATATGGTCAGCGACAAAAAATAAACACCCAATCGTGATTATGGAGTCACTTTACACCCATCCAGTACGACGTTTTGATCCTCCGAGCGGCAGGGCTATTCTTGAGAAATTCCGATTTAATTGGTCTTATAAATAGGTAAATTGCTTCCTAAACCTTTGCAATCGTAAGCTCCAAGCACTATTGCTTTATTACTTATTAACCGGGACCCAATTTACACATGTATATCAGGTAGCTAAAAATTCTGGGATTTATGCGGGCAATTTAACGATTATTAATAGTTGTTCTTTATCTCAAGAGGGAATTTACCTGTACTTCTTTATACCATCCTACTCAAGATACCACTGTGCAAGCAAAACACTGCGGTCTAGACCGGTAAAGGTCAATAAAAAATATCCTGATCAATCTGTCGTGTTATGGCTAATGGTCTCTAGCAGGCGGCGGTCATAAAGTGATTTTTTCACATACGATTGTTATATCACGTCCCGAAAGGGATGGGGAATTCGGACGTCGAGAGGAGACAAACTCAAAAAAAAACTAAATCCTAATAAAGGTGGGGATTGGGATGCGTGGGGGATATATAAATCAGGATATATAAAATCAGTCTCCATTAGTCCAATTCCCACAATCCAGTGGTTTTGTGTGACTCGTACCGATGGATGAATGACACCTGGGACAAAAGATGGCACGAACTGAGCCCCTGGGAAAACGGCCCACCTCTCAGAGCAATCAGCCTTATACCTGTGCAAAGGAGCACCACAAGTGTGGACCACCTTCTCCTACTCGTGGACCTCCTCCTCGATAGCTGTCCTATGGTAAACAAGATAGTTTTTAGAAATGTGCCCTGGAAAAGAAACCTTGAAAGCATGAGAAGAGAAGTCAGGAAAAAGACCAAAAGAGCTAGGAAAAGGTCGGTCTGGGATGAATATAAAAAGGCCCTTACTGATTACAAGAAGGCTTTGAGGGATTCAAAGAGAAAATCCCAGAGCAGGTACTACAATGACATTGAGAATGTTCCGGAATGTGCCAGACTCACTAGCATATATTCAAAGAACCTCACAGTTTAATACATACTCTGAAAATAGAAAGTGGAAGCTACACCAAGACGGGAGATGAAATCATAAGAGAACTCTGTCGGGTGCATTTCCCGGGTTCTAGAATTATCCATTCGTTACTACAAGACTGCAATAAAGCCGATCTGAAACCTGCTACGCAGGCATGCAGGTAACACAGGCCGATAATAAAGAAAATGGTGAACGTGGAAAGAGTGAAATGGGCTATCAACTCATTTAAATCGCCAGGATCGGATGGCATTTATCCAATTATATTACAAAAGCGTACAGAACTTTTGTTACAGAAGCTTAGCATCTTACTCATATCAGGGGAAGCCTCGCACTGAGATACGTACCAATAGCCTGGAGGCTGATCAGAGTTACTTTTATTCCAAAGGCTGGCAAAACGGAACAGGGTGGAGCAGAGTCTCTGAGACTCATAAGTCTGGTGTCATTTATGCTAAAGGCTCTTCAAGAACTATTAGAGAGACACATAAGGGATGATTACCATACCGGCCACTACATCAAGACCAATATGCGTATCAGAGAGGAATATCTACAGGAGCAGCCTTGTATTTTCTCGTACAGAGGGCTCGAGGGCATCGAGGAAGAAAAGGATTGCTGAAACAAGCTGCAGGTGAATAGACTGCACGCTTAAAGGATGATCAGTTTACGAACCATCATGGGAGAGACTTGGTTCGAAAGAGGATGTCTACAGGATTGAGTTTTGTCCCATCTACTGCGGAACCTGCTCATGGACAAGCTACTACTAAAGCTGGACAATGAAGGACATTGAGGTATATTCCCTTAATGTGGATCGTTGTTGATGGGCAAAGACAGAGCAAGCGAATATTGAAAAAAGCCATCCCAGTACTTGATTGTGGCTGTGTTGACTCTCAATTGAACACAGAATAGTAACAGCAGGTCATGGTTGTCTAAAAAAGCATTTGTACAAAATAGATCTCTTTGGAAATGAACCCATAAATTGACTAACTAGGAGAAAGAACCAATTGACACTGCTGCTGACAATGAACTTACCGGCAAATCTGCCGAAAAAGGGTTTACTTAACTAACTTATTTGCGTAAAGCAAACATACAGCCGAGTCACCTTTTAGAAGCACCCAGTGTATGATTTGAACACCTTGATCATGAGAAAGAAACAGGTAACATTTCCTCGGGCATTATTTTGAAATTTACCAAATTTTATCTACTTCTTTTAAAGTAATCCAAATAGTAATAACTTGGTACTAAATAAAATTCTGGTATAAACTGACTCTCTCTGAATTCTGAGTTTTGGATAAGAAAATTATTTTTATAATTATTTATTATTTTCCGTGAAAGTGATGTATACTGTCTATCTTGAATTATTTTTGGGCCTTTTAACGCTTACAGATGTCTTTGAAAGTTGTTGGCTTATATCCACTCTTGTCTGAGAAAAATGAATCACAAACAAATGAATTTATTTTTGCAATTTCAAGTAACTGATAAATCTGTCACAAGCAAGATCGCCTTTTCCGGGGAAAATTTATACTAGTTTAACGGTTTTCATTAATCGATAGGCTAATAATTCTTAATATTAATTGTAGTTTCGAAACATCTAACTTGTCAGCGTCATTTAGCTATTATCTCTGTTCGTTGTGTTAGACTTTTTTCAGAACAAACAATGTTTATTCAAACGTCCGACAGGTTGATACTATAATATTGCCCAATTCGCGTTTACTAAAGCTCAACGAACATTGCTCCGACTTCTATACGCTTTAAAATTATATTTTTGCGATGTTTACTTCGCAAATATTGCTCAGCACGTTTTTGTGTCAATAGGGGGGTAATGTAGCACAACGGTAGCACGGGAAAGACCGCTCGTGTGTTGCACCAGTGCTTCCGTAACAGTCGATGAATTCAAGGTGTATATTTCGTACAGATAGGAAGGTACGATTATTGCGAACCTTTAGGCGGGTCACATTTATTCAACGCAATTCTTCCTGTTTCTAATGGTTTGTGTGTTCCTACTTACACATGCGAGAAAATAGAACTTTAAAGTTGGATTTCCCGCTAAGAATTGTTTTCAGCCGACGACTACGTCGCGATGCCACAATGTTTAAAATTAGCTCAGAACACTGAAAGGTTCAGAGTCAAGTTGTTATACTGTTTTACTGTTCAAGTGTAGTTACTAGAGTGTCTGTGAAGCGTGTGATTTTGCAATTTTATACGTAGAAGACACAAAAAACGATACTTTAGAATAAGTTCTTGCCAGCTTATTATTTTAATGCCTTCTTCAAGCGTTCAACGTAAGTAGAGTTTAGTTTTCTAGTTTCCTTTTTGGAAAACAAGCCCACACATTTCTACAAATCCAGTAAACATTATTGTTTATTTTTACAAGGCTTCCATACGTCTATCTGATTTTCACCAATAAAAATGAAAGGATTTACCTTTTAAATGAATCGGTTACATGTTAATATCTTTAAGTTACAAAAGTGCTTTCTTTTTTATACATATTGGATGAAGTATATGTTTTCAATTAGATTTATGTAACAGACTGATATTTACTCAATACTAATCAATGTAATTTTGCCAAACAAATCCGTCTAATGTTCGAATTTGCGACGTTTTTTATTTTCCTTCAACTAGGAAAGTAGGTTAGTCATTTGTTTTAGTCAGATGATGGAATCTATAATTAGTAACGTTTCTGTAGGAGACTTTTAAAGAAATTTTTTCAATCAGTGTTTATCTATGGCCTTAGTAACTGTAACCACTATATTAGAGATAACTAATTCAGTTATTAATAATACTTTATTGGAAGTATGAAGTAATCCTTTGATTCTACAAAGGCATCATGTGTTTGCAGAATATTAATTATGTTGCAGATCGATTGAAAGTTTCTGTAGTTATTGTTTCGGGTTCAAGTATATCTGTCATTGCGTTTTTGAATATGTACCAAGTGACTATTAAGATTTAATAAGCTGTAATAAATTGCTCGCATGTTTTTTGTTGGAGAATTTGTTTTTGTATTTTAAACAAATCCAAACAAAGAAATAATGAATCTGGCAATAATAATAATAATAACTTCTTTAGCAGTTAAAATAAAGGATTTCTTATTTCGTTTTATTGTAATTTGAAATTATAGTAAAATTTATACTTGCCAAATGACATTGTGGTCAAGGGCGCCAATATTATAAATGTTGCAGCATGCAAAGCTTTGATTATATTGTAAAACAGGAATGAATTGTCTGTAGTCCATTGACATTGACCAACAAAATGAAGTTGCTCTTTTGGTGCATGATAAATGAAAGTTGTTCCTGGGCAATGTTTCGTGTCCTCATTTCAAATAAGATACCACATAACCTACACCGACTATATCAGCGGAAATAACGCTAACAAATCATTAATGAAACAGCTTTTAATGCGACCAAGATCATATATACAAACACAGAAAAAATACTATAGATGTCTAAAAAGATGTACGTTTAAATTTGAGTATTTACTCGCAGTCAGTTATAATTTTCAGTCTGTACAGTTTGTACAATACTTACAAAATTTTATTCTAATCTGCAAGAAATAAAATGATAAAACATGACATGAAGCAAAAGTTTTTGCGAAGTATAGTGGATAATTATGATTTCATTACCAGCTCTTGAGAGCAAAATCCTAGAAGCTGTGAACTTAATTTCAAAGAGACTGCAGTACCCGTTGCTTATCCAAATTGTTGAACAATTGTCAAGGAGACAAATTCAATAGGTACAAATCTCCATGCTGAAAAAAAAACGTGTTTAATATGAACATATAACTTTAAGTTACTGAGGCTTTCGCTTGATCATCTTTATAGTGTAAAACTGCCATTTTCCTCACATATATGTCTTACTTTGTTCTTCAAAAACTTCTACTTCAAAACTTAAAGCACCTATTGCTTTGATAACATTCCATTTTCCATAATTGTTGTTTTTATCTTTTGTAACCAATACGTACCCAATATTTAAATAAATACTATCGTCCAATAATTATAAATAACTTAAGATCCGGCATTCTCACCATTTCTAAATAGGTATTAGGTCTTTAGAAGGGCCCCTAAAAGTTTTGCGAGAGGGCTCAGATGTCTTATCTACGCCACTGCACAAAGATACTTGCTGTTTAAAGTGACTTCTTAAATTTCTTTTTCGAAACTTAGCTTTAAAAAAATTATCAGAGCGCCAAACATTATATGTGTTATTATTATTATTATTATATAATGTTATACACATTGCTGCAATATGGGTATACTCTTACTTTTGAAAAACTAGAACTGTTGCCTACTTGCGATTTAGCCCTAAAGGTATAAAATAATAGATATGAGGTGTTTTGAATAGTGGTTGATAACCTTAAGCATCATTTAGTACTACCCAATTATATTCCTGTAATTATGTTTGTTACTAATTTACAACAATATAGCGGGAATATATAAAAGAAAGCTATACCTACGTATGTTTGGATTTTTAAAAGTGGTAATTAGGAATGTATGTTTCCATTTCACGCATTTTATAATTTACTGTGCGGAAATCGCTTTTTCCTAGCCAAAGTATTAAACCATCTAAACACAAACGTCTGGATCACAAAATTTTATGATCAGTTTTATTGATTAGTTAGGTTTCTGTTAACATATGAATATAGCAACGTAATTTTAAGTCAGCGCAGCATTTTAATAATTAACGATTAATTAATTGAACGCTTTCTCTAGTGCATATAAGTTCATGAATACTGATTTGTTTCAGACATTTTGTCAGGTTATTACCGTGCTTTCTAAGAACATAAAAGTATTTATAAATTCGAATAAACTTAAAGTCTAAAACAGCTATTCCGCCTAACCAGAAAATTTCCAACATATTCACTATTTCTATGAATAATATTCTCCGATCTTACCGGTTTATTTAATTGAGAGTGATTTACCCAATATAAATTAGATGTTATTTTCGTGAAACTGTGCAGTCTTTATTTATTTCGTACCACTTTGTTTCACTGGCCCACTCATTCATTCGTTTATTTTTTCAATGGTTATAGAAAGGAAGAAGGAATTAGGACAAATCCAAAAAAAAACGTTTGAATCACGATGACGTGCGAGGAAGTCTGAGATGTAAACATTTCTCGTTTACATTAGAGGAAGCTTGCAAAATGTTAATTTATATCTTATTAAATTTATATTAACGCGCCAATGGTTAGTTTTAATTACGGAGTCTTTCAAGAAGTTTCACTAAATGATGTAGGAAAGCAAAGGCTTCACTTAGCATTTCGCAAGTTATAGAGAATTGCTTAATGCTTTTAGAGAAACAAAAAACCAGAAAAGAAAGTCGTATATTTTTTTACACATTTTGTACCTGTGCTTACAGATTTTATTCCTGTATTTAGGATGTGATATTTCCAAATTAAGGGAGATTATTTATTATTTATTGCGATAACGTATCAAATATATACAAAACTACTTCATTAGTTATATACATAACTTTCCCAGTCTCTCTTGGTCTTCTTCGTACTATTTTTGTTTGCCATATCCTTTTGATTTGGTCTTCATCGTAGGTACTGCAACATCCCACATCCTTCTGGATATGGCTATTGGTCTTTGTTGCACTATTATATATATTTTTTGTTTTTCTTCCACATCTTTTCGTTAAATATCTATACCACTTCACTTCAATTGATTTTCTCATTGCATTGCTACTTTTTCTGCTCTTTCTCTCAGCGTGAATATATGGCCCTCACTCCTCTTCCAGAAAGTTATCCTGCCATAATTTGACCATTCTTTATTATCTTCTGTTCGAGACAAAGATATCAATATAATCAATTGCCATTCTCGCGGTTAAATTAGGTAAAAAGTATTTTTCTTTCGTTAACACCTTTTTTTTTGGCATTGCAATTATTACATAACCGTGTGTTTCGTAGCTCTTCCCTTTTTCAGTAAATTAACCGCTTGGTCTACTTCGTCAACTTATATTTCCTCTATTTCTTGGTTCATGTTCTTCATCTGATTCATAAGATCTCTCCCGACCATTCTTTCCATTATCTCATTATTTCCTCTTCATGACCTACCATGTTACCATCCTTCGCTTTTATGTATTTTGTGCAATATTGTTTTCCTTTCCTGTGAACATTAAGAAGTCATTTTTTAATGAGCTAAAGAAGTACAATATCTTTAACAATAATATGTTGTTACAACAAGATGTTGTTTGCTCAATCGCTTTCTCCATCCTGGTTTATCTTGGACCACCTCGTCAGTTAGTTCTCATTGCTTTCGCACAGACTCGTTCCACGAACTTTTCGATTTACCGCGTTTCTTCCTTCCTGAAGGCATCCATTTAATGATTCTCATAGATTATCGATTTTCAATTATATACGCAATAGATATCCAGACCATTGCAGGGTTCTCTGACCAAAACTGATTTAGCCCCGTTCCTTTTGTCCGCATCTTGTTTCTGATGTCTTCGTTCGTGATGCTTTGAAGTTTTGAAACTTATGCGACGTCGCTGGTAATTCATTTCAACATTCGTCTTCTCATTTCGCCAATGGTTACCCAAATCTCACTTCTGTAGCAAAGCACCGTCTCCACCGTTCTTTGTCCGACTTTATTTTTGTTTCTTCTTTTGTTGTTTGTGTTCTACCTGAGGGGGTTTAAACAGCCAATCACACGTCTACTTTCTTAAATTCTGCATTTCTTATACCCTCCATAACTACTGTGATACCAAGGTATTTCAATTATTCTACCTGTTTGATATTTGCTGTGCTATTTATGCCATCTTTTTAGGATTGATTCATTCGTAGGTCCCGCGCTGTGTTGTATATTCATGATAAATTCGAGATCCTATGCATTGGCCACCATGCCGCCTGATCATCAGTGAAATTAAGATTATACAGGTAGCTGTTAGCTAGTTTTATTTGAGAGGTATTGATGTAATATAATTCCTACATTGTATACAGTAGATGAAAATCTGTTTTTAATAATATAAATGCCTGCCATAATTTGTTCTGGGATATGGAATCGTAAGTCTTTTCTAGGTCTATGAATTTTCTTTTTCCACAGTTGTAAATTGTCAATACATGATCTTGTAAATCAGCTTTGGCTCTCGCTTATTTCATGGCCTATATTAGTCCTTAGTATATGCAAAGCCAGAGGCACAGCAAAACTTACATCCATTCAATGGATCGCAACTATGGCAATCACGGAGGCAATGTCTTCCTTCCCGTCAGTCTCATTAGAATGGCTTCGGACATGATGTGTGCTCGATCAATGATGGACTTCACTGCCCCTTTTCGAGACCCAACAAAAAGAAAAAAACACTGATGCAGGCAGACATCTGCTGGTTTATGAATGGTTCGAAAACAGAACAAGGTGAGGGCACAGGAATTTTTCGCAGTTCAAGAGTCGCAAGGTATTACAATCTTGGGCAACACACAACCATCCTTCAAGCTGAAACTCAGGCCGCTGAGATATGTGCCAGAGAGATTTTGGATAAAAACTACAAACTCAAATCATTAAAAACTTTCAGTGACTGTCAGGTGATGGTGAAAGCACTAGAGGCGTAATATAAACGCAACTCCATACTGATCTGAAACTGTAAACAGGCTCTAAATACATTGGAAGTATAATCTTTCACTAACCTGGATACTTGGGAACCTATATATTATTAAATTCCCCCAATATTTACCCAACTCTATAGAAATATTATCTGGACTCTGGTGATCTGTGATTCTTTATTAATTTAAAATAGTTTATATACTTTTTCCTGAAGGAATAAGTATGTAAAGAAGTAAATAAACAGGTGGAAATAGCGCTTTACTTCCACATATTTGGCTAATTCCTGAAGCTTTGCTGTGGCATTTCAAAATCATTACGATGTTCTGTCAAGAGATTTGCATAATGTGCTTTCCATTCCTGCAGACTCACGATTGTAAAATTCCGTTGTAATTAGGTATGTTGTTCTAGGTTCCTAAGAGGTAAATACTTTGCAAAATAGCTGTTAATTTCCAAAACCGGGTTTTCTATTTTTTTTTTTTTGCAAAGCACATAATACATGATTTGTCTTTATAACTTTTCTCACTATCATTTTTATTCGTGGTAGTTTTATGTTTGGTTTGTGTTTTTCCAAATTTTTATTCGTGTTGTTCCCGAAGTAATATTGATGTGTTTTTTTAATTTCTTTATTTCATCAGCTTTTCTACCTTACTTTATTTTTACAACTTCGCAAGCCTCTTTCAGGATTTGATATAATTTTGATAGTATATCGCAAATCATTTAGACACATATTTCTGAGTTAACGATTTTCGTTATAAATAGGAGCAATAATTTACATATAAATCAACATTAAAAAAATAATAGTTGACATTTCTGTTGAATCAAGTCATAAAAATAATTAATGCGATTTTTGACAGTTATTAGTTCATTAATTCCGCAGTACTTACTTTTATAAGGTTTCTTTCTTGCGATTGGTATAATTATCAAAAATGTTAATCGAATGTATCTGAATAGTACATTCTAAAAGGAAGATTGTTAAATTAACCAAAGAATATGTATTATTCAATGGAAAATATTTATAATTTAAACACTTCCTTCCCCACTTAACAGTTGAATGCATTTATTTTAATCATTTCAAATTATATTATTGAAACGTTTCATTTAGAGTAAACGATTGTTTGTTATTACGGACTGGTTTAATCAAATGTTGGTGTTTCTCTCACCGCATTTTATTCATAGATAGTAATAAATACTATTTATTTGTATCTACTAAATAATAGTTTATACGGTATCCCAGCTTTTTAATTTGCAATCTTTTAAAAAATCGGTACAATATAACTAGAGCATTTGTAGAGCTATTATTACAATTTGTAAGCAAAATAGAAAAAATATAACTTCAAAGAAGTTTAATGAAAACGTATTGGGAAAAGAAATGCCAAAACAAAAAAATCTGTTACGTTGAAAATAGTCACCTATATGTTTAGAGATGTTGTGCATGTATATTACACATTAAAATATTCTACGTCATTTTACACATTAATTGTTGTAGAAATTTCCAAAAATAAACTGACCATATTCTGTTTCAAAAACTTAATATTTGAAACATATGATAAGAAACATGCCAAAAGATAAAATTTGTCTGAAAATAACAAGAATAATTAAGTACTTATGGTACAGAATAGATGGTAAAAAGAAATATACAGGTATTTATTGAATATCTTACAAATTATTCAAATTAATTAACTAACGAATACGCTCAAATTAAATTAATAGCCGATTTCGCGTCATATACAACTTCAAGTCGAATATGGGATGTTTTAGGTTTCTAAGAGGTAAATACTTTGTAGAATAGCTGTTAATTGCCAAAATCGACTTTTTCAATTTTTTACAAAGCTCATAAGATATGATTTGTTTTAACTTTTCTCACCATCATTTTTAATCGCGTTGTTCCCGAGGAAATATTGATGTTTTTCATTTCTTCATTCACCAGCTGGCCCGCTTTTCTATTTCACTTTATTTTTATAACTTCGCAGGCCTCTTTCAGGATTTGATATTATAATTTTGATAGTGTATCACAAATCATCTAGACACTGAGAGAAATGTTTACTGAGTTAACTGAACAACAAGTTCCATGAAAAGAGGGTTTACGACCGCCCCAATGTAAAGCTTAAACTTGGAGCATTACCTTCTACTTTTGATGCACTGACAAAACGTTGATCCATATAGATATGTATTACTTCAACTACCACATACCAGTCAATAGCTAAATGAATTTTTAATTTGGATAAAAAAATAACAGGCATCATCTAATTTAAATAGTGTAGTATTTTCATTCGATATTGTAGATAACTATACCACTAATGCAAACTTGAAACTGTTTGTATTAGTATATCTTGGTAAAAGTATATACCATGCGCACACGGAAAAGCTTTGTAGTATAAAAGCAAAATTATATAATTTTAAGTTAACCAAAAGAAAGTTTTTTGTTAAAAGTCCAATCTTGTTGGTTTGAATACTAACACTTTAATAAAAATACAAAAAGCCAAGAGGGTGCAGTGTTTCCGGAAACTCCATGTCAAATGGCTTCCACAACAAAACAAAACATAAAAAACTACTTATTTTTACAATACGTTGTATTAGATTCATAATTTAATAGTTACTTCAATGCATAAATATTCTTGCTACAATTTCCTTATCGTATCTGTATACGATAAGTCAGCCTGTGCTGGCATAGAAAAAACTACAATGCATAGCAACATGTGATAAGGTTTAAGGTTTGAACAATCATTTTCTAGGAATGTCGTGAAGATAAAAAGCTGGTCACAAGCTGTCACTAACAAGGAAGCTTGTTGGAAGGTTATGTCAAGGTCCCTAGTTGACACACGACAAGCTTTTCACAAGGTTAAACACACAGGCATACAACAATCATGCTTATAAAACGCTTGTGACGATTAATGTCCTCTATCGCCCTCTAAAATATTTTAATTCCTTTTAAAATCACCTCCATTGTTGCTTAAAACCTTCCATATCTAACTGTGTTGTTGCAGGGATTCTCTGTAAGAAAAAATAAATTACTAGAGAATTAACAAGTTCAAAATACCAGCGATGGAAAAAATAGGATAAAGACTTACCAAGTCGGCAAATGAGAGGTGTGTCTAATTGCTGTTTCCTCTAAATTCCTACTACAACGTACTTTTATACGTTACACAGTGAATATATTGTATTATCGTTACCACCAAAGAAGATGTTTTATAGTACTTTTATGTATTGTCTCAATTTTCACACCACTACGCTTGTTTCCATAAATGATAGAGTAACGTTGTCACACTATTTTTACTGTCAAGCTTGTCGCCGACAATACAAAGTCGAGCAAGTGAAAAGTTTGTCGTAAGCTTACATGTTTTCGGGGATTACACTCCCAATTACCTACATACAGATGATGGTCTATTTTGGCTGTTGGTGCCAAAATTTATTTTTCGTTTTTGTTGACGCGTCTTCACTAGGTATACATTCTCTATATTAATAGTGAACCATTTCCAATTCTTCCATTTTTATTCAGTATAAAGGTATTCCACATTTTCTCTTCTAATAATTGCTCTGTTTTTTGCTCAGTACCGCTGTACATCTTAAAATGTCTATTTACACTTCTTCTTTTGCCTTTCATTTTTATTAGTTTCATTAGCTTTTCAGTTTTGTAAAATTTAAATCTGCCTCTTGAAAGTTCCCGATTAGTTAATTTTTTCTACCTGATAGACTTCTAATACATCCGAACTTGGAATGTTAGAATTTTTCTTCTTTTAATCGACCTTACATATAAATTTCTATTTGTTTTATTTTTATTGTTCTTCATGGTCAGTTGTCCCAATTTCGATTCACTTGTCCTTGCTGGCCCTCTCAGTTCCTGCCATTGCTAGATTTTTCTTTAATATTCTGTGTTTCATCCCACTCTTTTCTTTAACTTTTATTTGTCTTCTTACTCTATTTACGTTTCGTTGTATTAGTGCCAAGGAAGTTATCCACTTTTAACATTTTTTATTCTTCCCTTTCTTTTGAGGCAATTTCTCAAGATTGCTCTTCTTTTTTATGGAAATAATGGCTTAATTGAAACTAAACAAAAATTATACAAAGCATTTCGCTATTTCATCTTCTCTTTCTCAATTGATATGTGCAGCAAATATGAACGTTAAAACCAAGAAAAAAGAAATTAAATATTATATACATGGTCAAGATTTGAAGCTTTAAAAAAACAACCCTTTTGTTCTTTCCGAATATATCATTCACTACTCCGGCATTCTGTAGTTGTTATTCTCAGATCATTTACTTTATAAACGATGTATTATTAATTCCATATATGTATTTTTTTCTATGTACCAATTTCGATATCCGTTAATGTATTAATTTGTTATAGCAGCCGCACGTGTCGTGGTAAAAAAAAGAACATAGTCCGATTCAACGCTTCGGAGGTCTGGCTCCTCTCAGCCGGACCGTTTACGGTTAATTGTTGTATGATGCAGCAGTTTCTGTAATATTTCTACTCACATTTAATGTTCATAATTGCGCTAACTATCGCCTAAAAGGGGTTTAATACCGGAGCCGAAAATATGTGTGTATCGTATTTAAGAAGTTATTCATTTTAAAAATAGTTATAATATTGTAGATTAATTGGGTACGATGAATTTATTTAAAAAAAAATACGGCAGTTAACCTAAATATATAATAGGAATATACAACTAATACATATTAAAAGCATGAGACATAGAAATCGCAAAACCAAGAAGAGATAGGAATTTTTTGATTAAACTTGGCAGAAACTTTTAACTGCTAAAAAGTAACAGTTGATTACAATTTCAAAGAAAAACAACAAAATATAAATCTAATTTTTATTAATAATAGGTTGGTCCCCTCGATTGGTTACACCCCCCCCCCCTCCTCCCCCTTTTCGCGGTATCGATTCTAACAGATGATCGATGTTTTTTGTGGTATTATTACCCAAGGACCCTGTAATTCGTCCTGAAGAGCTTGCAGCGATGCGGGGGATGTAGCGAGTCCCTCAGTCTTCTCCTTGTAATGTCTCAAGCTTGCTCGATGAGCGAAAGATTCGAAGATCGACGTAGCCATAGCAAGAGATTGATATTAGCCTCTGCAAAATGGTCCATACAACCTCTTGCAATATGGGGACGAGCATTATCTGGAAAAGTGGGTCTTTCAATTACAGAAATGGAAGAGTATGGAGTTCTACCACCTCATCCACATATTGCTGGGTATTCATATTGCCTCGGACGAGGTCTACTCTCATAAGTTATAGCATCTCATAGCATAATATCCATAGTTTGGTGCACATGCCTCGCAACAGAAAATTCAATATTGCGACGTTCCCCATGCCTTCGTCCGGCCCTTATGCGGCCATTCCCAAACAGGATCGGGATTCACCACTAAAGAGCACCTTGTGCCATTCTACGTTCCAGTGCAGTCGAAACTTACGCCACTCCAAACGCTGTTGTGGGCGTCGAGCTGTTGGTGGTAACACAAAGTGTAGCCGATACAAATGCAGGCCAAACGCTTTGATTCTAAGCCGTTCGAAGCGTTACAGGGCCACTTACATTAGCAAGCATAGGCAATTGGTCTGCTACTGGAGAATCGGTCTTTTGTTGCCATAAGTTGAAGATGGTGGTTCTGCACCTCATTTGTTTTTCTTCACCTACAGGTTCCTCTTCTGCGGTCATTAGCACATAAGCCATTACCGATCAATTTTCCTGAAATTTTAATCGTCATCATCAACCTTTTAGCAGCTAAACGTTTCTGCCAAGTTTGGCCAAACTACCCTTTTTGGTGTTGCGATTTCTATGTCACAGAGTATATAAAATCTGATTAGTTTATTTGTTTATTTATTTATCTCCTGAATATTGTTTGCAATAATAATAATTTAATTCAAGCGATTCTATTCAGTAACGTAAACGTAACGTAGACATAATTCCAAATATAATATCATTTCAAAATAAATTTAATAGAAAGCTATATATTTAAATAAAACTAAATTTTATTCTAACTTTCCACTAAGACCAGATTCGTTGTTAGTGGATTCATCGCGCATTTGAATTCAATTCAGATCTAATCACATTAGTGCAGTGTAAGAAATTTATCATAATGAAAAGTTTCGCATGTATTCGAAGTTTTCTTATCAATGTGGCTCCGGGGGGACCACCTACAGTTGAACTCTAACAGCTGGACGCACAAACAAATATTTCTGAAAATTTTTTGCTGCACCATTCCATAAATATCGGTAAAGAATGTCTTACAGAGGTGTTTATCGCACTAGTTCACACTATCAATCTTCCGAATAACAAAGAAAACCATAGTTTTAATAATAATTTTAAGATTCTTCATGTAGAAAATAAGAGTAAAATATTAGATTTATTAGAAGCAGTTAAAATTAATAAACTTAAATTGATTTACATAAGATAAAATAGATCTTAATTATTCCCCATTGTTAAATTTATTTCCTTATAGACATTAAAGTATAAATGTAATTATTTTCTACTTTTCTATATAAAAAATTGTTTACATTGTTTTTAAATTTTATATTTTATGCCTTTTTAAAATTGTTATACCTGTTTGGATATTTTAATATATGTTTGTGTAGAGCCAAAAACTGTAGGCATTTTTAAAAACATGATGTTTTGTAAATGTTGTTTATAGATGGTTAAAATAAGAGGTTTTACCTATGAATCTCAACATAGGTAAAACCTCATATTTTAACCATCTATAATTGATTGTACCTCTCTGACGAAGCCGCTGTGCGGTGAAACAGCTGTCATTGTTAAAAGTTACTAATAAAGTGTAAACCTTACAACGTAGTTGTTGTTTATTTAATTAAAATGGATTTACATGAAGTAAACGCCAAATCAACTCAAACCTTCCGAATAACTTTTCATTGTTATTGAAAACCTCTATTATGCATTATGTATTAGCCAGTTCTTTAATCTACTTTTTAGGATTAGTTGTATGAGGAAATGTTTCTTAATTCGGAAGGCATGCTATTTAATAGTTTCGGCACCAATTTGGCATGCGTTCGATCCCCATACTTATTGTAGTAATTATATTATCGGTAATTTATAATATCTTTTAATTATTAGTTAGTTATGATTATAACAAATATGTAGGAGTCTATTTTTTATTATAGTTTAGAAAAATCAATAACGAATTTATTATAATCTATTACTAGAAGATTCTTTTCTTGTTGTGGGAATCATCTGCATTAGAGTCTCCGGAAACACTGCAGCCTTTTGGCTTTTTGTATTTAGTCTGGAATTTCTTTTACCCATTATATTATATCAGCCATTCTAGTACCCTAATATCTTATAGTAATCTGTGCACTTGTACACCTTTCTGGCTTGTTGGTCGAAGTAATTAATTAATTTTTGGTTTATTAAACATTGCCAGTGTTTTTTGCATCCAGAGCCTCGTATGCTCACAGATACACCACACATAGTAAATTGGTGTCAGGATGAATGAAACAAAACCAGAGAATGAAGCATGAATGAAGGAAGCTAATTTTCATAGTTGGCTTCACGACTTTTTTAGTTTAACAAAGTTTACCAGTTACTTGGTGTTTGTTCAAATGCATTTCTTTCTAGACCAAATTGCTTATTAAAAGTTCTGTGTCTGTTCAGAGATTATGTTTTTATATTTGAAAAAAAAAAGTTAAACTAAATAATTTAAAACTAAAACGGCATACTATTTATAATTTTATAATTTACCGTAATGTAATGATTTCCTTCAAAAGGGTACATATTCGCAAATATATGAAATAAAATGTTAGCATAAACCAACTGACAAATATGTATGTACTAGCCAAGGAATAGAAAACAAGCTTCTACTATGCGTACACCTTTAAACATAACTAAACTTATCAGGGTTAATACTTGAGATGTTCAATGTTTTCGAAGTAGTAATTGAGCTAAACTTACCGTAGATACTTCCATTATTACTTGTTGTCTTCATTTTCCTTATATTGAAGAATTCGAACATTATTGAAGTATTTGTTTTTATACAATCTTAATAGATTTTCTTGTATCTGAAGCTTGTTTTTTTCGCGACCAACAATTTTGTAACATTGAAAATTTCTTAGTAATAGCAGTAGAATTAATTAACTTGTTTAATATGTTTTAGCAATGGATTCAGTATATCCAGAACCAATGTCCTTACTGCACAGGCGTGTTGTGCCCAAAAAAAGAAGAGGCACTTTAGCAAGGTATAGGACACAGCCTGTCACGTTTTCAGAAATTCAGGTAACCCAAGAATTATTTTAGAAGGTGATGTAATGTCAATTAACGATACTTGAGCTATATTCACCTACATATTTTATGCTATCTTATTTACATAGATAATTTCTCTGCAGCAGTGATGGGCCAGATAAGGGAAGTGAATAAATTTTTAGTAAACCACTAGATACACTCGTGTTTATTCCCTCATGAGTGGGGATTCGTGGTGTTTACCGATTTCCTGGAATCGACAAAAGGAGTATATGTAATCGATGTTAATATATATTTATTCACTACTCCCATCTTGCCCGACGCAGCGATCGATAGGTGCTCATGTCATGATGATCTCAAAACTTATACCTACTAAAAATATTAGAATTGGTCTATACGTATTTAAATAATTTTAAATTGTAATTCACAGTGTGAAAATCATCAAGGATTAATGTTTTGCTGCTAACACAGTTACTAATAAGGCAAATTTTATCATAAAAAAAAAATTCCGACTCGTGTGGGATTATCATAATATCTCTATTTGAAGGGAGAAAAAATCAAAAAGATTTGAATCATATCAAAATCTCTATTTGATATGATTCAAATCTAGGATAGGAACCTACTGTCTTTGGTAGCTCAGTTGGTAGAGCGGCTTGTCCGGAGAACAAGAGGGCGTGGGAGTTCTCAATCTCAAAACACAAACATTTTTGAGGTATTTGTAATTTTGCAGAATTTTCAGCCTTTGCACTTTTTCCCCTAACCCCAACTGTTTCATACGACATTATACATAAGTTGTATAAGAACAATAGCAGAAACCCCAATATGGATAAATTAAGCTAACAAAAGTTTTGTTTCGAACAAACATAACTTTGACTACAGCCCAAAATTCTATACCGGGTATTTCACGTAAGTGGTTCATTAAAAGTTTATGTTCTGTGAAATACTTTAACTAAAATATCTAATTCTAATTTATAATAAAAATAATAAAAAAAAGAAAAACTTAAATAACTCAAAAACGGCAACATGTAGCTGTAGGAATAGCTAATGACGACTGACGTATTTATGATAGTAGAATCCAAAAATTAATAAAAAAATTATATCATTCTATTTAAAATAAGAAAGTTGACGTCCATTTCCGGTCAACCGGAAGTGATATTTTGGTTAAAGTATTTCACATTTATAGTTCCAATCGAACAGATAATGGTGCCAAAATCTCAAATATAAGTAAAAAATAGAACATCATAAACTTTTAATGAACCACTTACGTGGAATACCCTGTATTGATTGGCATTAGCGTTTAGAACCTAGTAATAGTTTTGAAACTATTGACAGCTTTGCATAATATTGTCTAAAATATATCAAAATTTCCAATTTTATGGTGAGATCCTATGCGTACTTGTAGTGGCTGTGAGCTTAACTGTAAATCTGTAAGCATGTATAATACACGCTTACAAACTTAATTTTATAGGCGCTTCAGATATGCACATAAACCCACCATTAAGTATGCTAAATTATTTTTTTTGCTGAATCTGTATATCAACACACACAAAATTCTTTGAAATTAGTAACTAGAAGATTGAAACTTTCTAATGAGACAATGGAAGAGCTCGTAAATTCCCACGCCTTTGTGCAATTCTTTTGTTATTGGCAAAAAGCTTATGCTATTGCCAAAATTCTTCTTACAAATACCAAACTAAACGATTGAGATTTTTGGCCTCTAAATAAAACGAACTTACCAACAAACTGTAATTCTACACAAACATCGTAAATAGCCATGTCATTTCGTTTTGTATATTTATTGGCAAAATATTTATTGAAAAAAAAAATGCCGAAAAACTGGAAGATTTTAGACAAAACATTAAATTTTTTCATCTTTTTATACATTTAGGTTGACTTTGGTTGATAAAAGTTAGTCATTTTATTTTGTTTTATTACATTTTACTCCTGCATGACAGACAGAAATCTGATGAAGAAAAAAAAGGAACAACATTCAAATGTATTAAATTACCTTCATATTGTAAAATGCTTTTCATAAATAACGGAAATGGTTTATATACATATGGAAGTAATCCTAAACCTGCCACCGCAACGTATTTATATACAAGGAGAGAGGGACCGCTGTTTGCCGCATACAGACCTACGCACATTGAAGTAAAGCGCACGATGTTGATCATCAAAAATTACTAGATGAACTTCAGAAAGCGCTCCTTAAGGATGATGCCATGGTGCTACGTTTCACAAATTCAACTTAGATAAGAGAGGTTATAATACCAAATAAGCACTGGGAAAAGAAGCATACCAGTAAGAGACGGCTCAAAAACTAACTATGGCATAGGAGACGGAATACATTGGAAAGAAGCCCGGAAATTCCCTTTTGGAAAGCTGTAGCAAGGATGCTACGGTCCTGCAGTTCATCACTGTATAAAAGAAATACAATAAATGTACCTTGTTAGGTAAAGGCACTGCTATTTTCTCTGACAGTCAGGAAACCCTTAAAGCGGTTAGTTCCTTAAGTGTTGACTTTAAGCTGGTTTGTGACTGTGTAAGCACCTTAATTACTAATGAAATATCAATGAATGGATACATAACACGTCCAAGAAGCTGTGATAAAAATCACCAGAACAGAGACAGGCAAGAGGGCGTAAAGGAACAGAGGTCTGAATTTACTAAAGACTTATTGGAAGGACTGCTTAAATGATAGTACGTTATTGACAGGTCATTGTAAACTAAATCGGCATATGCATAACATAGGCCTGACAGATGAAGCTATTTGCAGATTCTGCCAAGAGGAATAAGAAACTTTAATTCAATTGCTATGCCCGCTACTGGGCGTAGAGAACTTCACAGTTTAGAGCTACATAAAGGAGTCGAATTGGTCTAGTTAAGAAGGCAGAATTAGAGAGTGTTTACTAGGGCAAAGAAGATTACAATAATGAATCTAATCTAATTTTCATGGAAAGTCATTCCAAAGAGTTAATGTAGCATCAATGAGCTAACCATTATTTAAAGAATAGGGTAAATGACCTGACATTTACCTTGTTGTGATACGATTCAGCGTTTAGAAGCAGCGTTATGAACTTTCTCATTTTGAACGCTGGATAGCTAAAAACTCAACGAGAGTAGTGTTAAAACATCATGTACGTTAGGATAATTATTCACATATTTTTAAAAAGAAATTCGAAAATAAATACCAGCTGGAACAAAAATGTTTATGTAGGTAGATTCTTGTTCAATCGTTGAGATTTAAATAAGTTCAATAAAAATGTGATCTCGGAACCAATGTGTTTATCTTGGCAGTAGACATAAATAATTTTTGGATGAATTTTCGTCAGTTAGACTCTCGGAAACACAATAAACAAAAATGACCTTCAACAATTATTTTTAACAGGAGTTTCGCTGCAACTGAAAAGTAGTACTTAATAACTGCTGGGTTTATGTCGTAGCAACACATGAATTTTATTTATTTTATTTATGTTAATGATAAGATGGAAATGATATTTATTAGCTTCCAAACTACGTCTAATACTAGAAAATACTAAACATATATAATTTAGCATCGGAATTGGTTTCTAAGTGCGAATAATATTTTTTGGCTAGTTTATAAATAAACTATTTGAGATATTCCTTTAGTATAGAAATGGGAATTAAGTGACTTAGCTATTAAAAGAAACTTAATGGATAAATACTTGCGTAATAGAACAAAGTAATAATAGTGATATTGCAAAATCGCTGCCAATAACGTAATTTGTGACTTTCACTTTTTACAAAGTAACAAATAGCTGTGTGAAATATGATCACTTCATTGAGCTAAATTCATTAAAATTAATTGGAATATATAATATTAAAGGGAATAAGCAAATCGAGATGCATTATTCTTAAGATCTGAAGCAGAGGTAATAGTATTTTTTGTAAGTACCAATCACTTATTTCTGAGTCGATATCTGTCGTTTTCTTTTGATATTCTTGAGATCATTTACATATTTGGCCTGTAATAATATAATAATACAGTCTCATTTAAAAATAACCCCTCATAATGAAATTTAGTAAATTTAAATCGGGTGAAAAGTCTAGTTGTTCCTCGTCGCCTTACCAATCTGCCTATAATAGGCCTTAGTTGTCATAGTGGGTAGAACTATTGACCGTACTACGCTAATGCTATCTCTCTCACTAGTTACTAGTTCATCAATCAGCGAAGTATTCTTAACAAATATTCACAAAAAAATGAGAAGAAACATTATCTTACTGGATCTTTTTGTAGAATTACTTAATCGGGAGGGTTTATTTTAATATAATTTAAATGGTGTGCAAGACATCAAATTTTAAACCAAAAAGAAAATATTAGCTTGAAATAATTTATCAATCTATCAAATTAATGGCAACCTTTTTTGCATTGAATCAATTGTAAGAACTGTTAATACATACCTTTGGCATTATTTTTCTTAAAAGGAATTGTAATTTGCTATAAACTAGCCTACAGTATGGGATATTGCAGTATTCAAAAAAGCAGAGAATTTACCACTGAATTTTAAAAAAAAAAAAACAAATAATAGCTAGAAAATGGGAAACGGGAAAAAATCTTATTATCTGGTGCCTTTATAAAAATTAAATTGATATCGCTTTAGCATTTATCAATTTATTATAAATAAATATTTCTAGTTTTTTTTAAGAATATTCGAAATAATTCCGAAATATTCGTAGAACGAGAAATGTTCGCCCTTAGATGAATCAGAGAAATATTCATAGAATATGTTTAGAACATGTTTAAAAATATCCGGGAATATCGCTAAGAACGTTCTCAGAACATCCTTAATAATATTTAAAGAATATTCTTAGAAGTATTGGAATAAGCACTATTTTAGATATAGTTTAATGTACGCTGCCCGACAAAATTAATGTCGTCGTCCACAGCGAATTTTCGTATTTGTCTATCCGATTTTCATAATTGTTAAGTGTTTTATACTTAGGTAACGCAAAAACTCCTATCTGCATTAGCCCATGACAGCCGAACGCGCGTCTATTCAAATGATGAGCAGTTTTGATAGTCACTGCGTCATAGACGGCGACATATACAAATAACGCGTCATTTATTATTACGCGTTCAACTTGATTTCTTGGCAATGTGATAGTTTTACATCAATTGGCGCCCCCGTAGCTGAGTACACTCCTGTACATGTCTACACATGGACAAAATGGTCGATATCTTCTTATGACACCTTGTACCAAGCAACTTGAACTTCGTAGATTAACTGTGCTAAAGTCTGTGGATGATGGGGCAGTTTCCTCCCTATGATATCCCACATATGTTCAATGGGGTTTAAATCCGGTGAACGAAGTAGCCACGGCAAAATATTAACGCCTGCTTCTTGGAGAAAGTTCATAGTTCGACGAGCAATATGGGAGCGTGCGTTACCTTGCTGAGAAAGGACATGTGGAACGGCCATCTTAGATAAGGTGTAAAAGTGGTTGTCAGGACATATCACATAAACGCCTGTACATACAGCTCGAAAAGAGAAGTGGTGATCGTTACCAATATAGGGCAATACCCCCCAAACCATTATCCAACAGTCCCTGTGTACATGCCTCTCAAACGCAAACCGCAATACAATATCGTTCAATCGCCTACTAACAAGCACACCTGAGACAGAATCACGATTCATCGCTGAAGACCACATTAGCCATGCTGCTCCAATGCTACCGTTCTCTGCACCAGTTAAACGTGACGACGCAGTTGCAGTCAAAAGAAGCACTAACGTGGACGGTGAAAAAGAAGGACAAAAGCTCGAATGCGGCGTATAGTGTACGGATATAAAACTAGCTTCTGCTCAAAACCATTGTCAGCGATTAGAACCTAGTAACAAAACGATCTCGTAAAGCTAGTTGCCTGAAGCGCCTATCTGACTCTGTGGTCGCCTCGGTGACCAGTTGGTCTTCTTCCTCTCAGCTACCTTCTTCTGTCCACACGCATTACCGCCATTGCAGTACAACTAACACGCGCCATTTCCCAATAGGACAAACACACCTCGAAGGCAAAATTACGCCAATAAAATACAACACGTGATAATTTGACGTCTTCGAACTCTAGGCATTTTGTTAAGCTTAACACTCGGTGACGGGCGCACAATAACTAAACAGTTTCTGAAATAGTCAACAGATACATAAACACGAATATTCACAAAAAAAAAAAACGGAGGATATTCTTTTCGCAAAAATAATCAAGATAGAAGTGACATTCTTGCTAGAGCTTGCTTTAAATATAGTCATTCTGATGCCAAAAAATCAAGTTGAACAAATTATTCCTTCTGGGTGTAACACATCTAATGTCACTAACTATAAATGAACAATTCACATAGAAAATAATTTATAATAAGGAAAAGTAAGAATAATCTATAGTATCTATTACTAGTATCAGTATCGGCTGATGGTCTAGTGGCTTGCACGCTTGGCTATCAGGCGCGGGTTCCTCGGTTCAAACCCGACGGACTGCTCTCAGAGTGAGGTTTCGTGATTTTCCTCACCCATTGGCGAATGCTGAGAGATGAACATCTTAAGTCGCTCCACGGGCGCAGGCGTAATAATGACTCATGGCTGGGCCGATGCTCCTGTAATTGGCGACAGCTGTTGGGGATGCCAAGGCATGAATTAATTATTATTATTTTATTATTATTACTAATTAATGTATGGTTATGGTTAATTTTAAAATGGTTCCGCAGACACAAATGTCAAAAATAGGTTCATTGTTAGTTAAAAGTATAATTACACTACGTAAACTAGTATTACAGTTAATGCCCTTTCAATTGAAATATCGACACTGTACACCAACGTTGGATTTGCAGTCGGAGGAGTGCTAATGGCGTCAAATAGGCAGGTGTTTGAATTGGTTTTTTACTGCTATTTCATTGCTCTTACTGGTATGGCGATTTCTACAATAGACCATGAACCTCACCGCATGGTGGCATTTTCTCGGTTAATTTTAAGGCATTTTTTCCTTTGAAATTTATAAAAATTTATTTTCTTATAAGGCATTTAGTATGCTATATTGTTTGTAGTATAATCTTCCTTGCAGAAAATTATTGTCATTGAGAGATAATTCTATATGAAATTTATATTGCTATCACATTATCAGAAGTGAGAGTTATTTCAACTACAATTATATTGCTGAAATGGATATTCAATATCCTTATAAATGTAATTTGTTTTAAAATTGTGTATGATTCTATAGCTTACATTGTCGTTATCATCACCATAAATATAAGTAATAATTATATATAAAAATGGATTGAATCCAATTAATTATTGTTTTCTTCTAAAAGATAAGAGTAGTAAAGTTTTAAATATTTCATGTAAAGCCTGCTAGAGAATAAATAATAAAAAATAAATAATAAATAAAGAGCTAACTTGTTTAACGTGTATTTCAGGAAGTGGATGAAGAAAACTTGGAAGAGACACCGCCACCAACAGCATCATCTAAATCAGAATTAAGTGTGTTAAATAGTAAATTTGAAGAATTTAAAAAATCTAGAGACTCAACACTTAGTAAGACCCTGGAACAAACAGAACAAATAGAATATAGTAAGAATCCAGTTCCCTTAACAACATCCAGGTCAACGGGAAGACTACCCTCTAGGCCATCGCTGTAAATTTTCATTTTTATGTATGTTCACATGTCTGACCCCATTTCTACATTACATCAGATATGTTTAATGTAATTGTTGTTATATTTTGTTATAGAAAGCTGTATTTAAGTATTTAATAATTTATTAAGTTGGTGGGACAATTTAAGTAAGCTTAAATGTTTTTAGATTTAAAAGCCAGTGCTTGCTGAAGTTGTAGTACCTACACAAAACACTAAAATGTAAAGTCACAGCGTTTGAACACATAAATTATATTGGGAGGCAATAATTTAAACAATATATTCAGGAGAATGTAGGCGTAAAAATTAAATATGAAGTGCGGAACAGTTATGTAAAGACATAGTATGTTATTGTATCGCAGACTGTTTTCTTGTTAAAAAATGACGTATTGTATGTATGAATCTTATTCTAGCTGTGAGGAAACTAAATTTTCAATCTATTTTTTGAAATAAATGTTTTAGCTCAATATGTGTATCGAGATAGTAGTACATACATATACGGGGTTGCTTCAAACTGTAGTGGCTGTATACTGAATGGTAATAACGTGTTTTTGAAGCAACATATAACATAGATTCTTAACACATGTTATTTTTGATAGTGTTATTATGTGTATATTTTCTTATATATTAGGCGTGGATACATGGATTTTGCCTTTTGTTTCAGGAATTAGTGTTATCTACAATAATTTTGGATTTATGGAGAAACATTTCAATTGAAAATTTATTGAAGTCAAGAGCTACTTGATATCGCATGAGAGATAGACACTATGATCACTTAACAGCACATGAATACCACGCAATAAGAGTATGCTCCAGATAAGAACAAGGAAAGAAACTCCATAAATAACTACGAAAATAAGACGCTATTAAAAAAACCCCTTGCTTTTTCAATTGTGTCGTACGCTATTGTGTAGGCTGGTGTGTCAATCGGGTGACCATATTTATATCTCACATGCAATATACATTAGTTACGTAAATCAAAATCTGTGTATAAAGGACAAGAAAATTGTATTTAATATCTGTAGCTTTAATATATACATATATATTATTTTATATAAACGCAGAAAGAATATTCTGCGTTTTTTGTACATTATATAGGAGAATAAAAGTACTAAATAAATTATATTTTTTCAAACACTATTTATTGAGTTCAATAAACAAAACCATATTGAAGCAATTTATATCAAAATGTTATGTTTATGTAATTATATATTGGTGGTACCTCGTTACCTTTTGTGCAGAGGAGGCTATTGCATAGCTATATCTGTACTTGGAAAATAAATGCCATCAACGAAAAGCATCCTTGATCTGATTACGAATGTTTTCCTTCAATTGAGTGGGAGGAATATCTTACCTAGGAGTTTCATTAATTCTTCAAAACCCACCATGTATGAAGTACTAAAGTATGCGTATTGTTATACCTTAGCCTCTTCTGACAAGCCGACACTATTCACATAATTTTATAAAATGTAATAAAGTATGTTATTTGGGACTACTTTGGAAATAAAACAACATTTGAATATGACAATTATTTAATTCCATACTTCACACAAAACTGGGAACATGGAACATTTTTCGTTATTTCCTTGTATAAATAATTTTCTAATTTATTTTTATTTATTTTTTTTTTGTTAAATGCATTTTTTATTTATAAATTATCACTTATGGTGTCATACAATATATTTATTTGTTTTATAAACTCACTCGCTACTACATAATTATATATGTATAAACATAAACTTAATCTAACAATATCACGCATCCTTTGAGATTTTTGTATATGTACAAAAAATACAATAAATATATAAAATTAAAAAAAAAAGTTATTTTAACAATAACTACTATGTGATCACGACGACAAAATAACAGTTGTTAAGACAGCTGGTACATTTTATTTGACATATTGTGTATCTTATATGATGAATTCGAAAAGAAACTCACTTCGTCATTGAAAGGAATATAAGTTAGTCGTGTTCCTTCAAGGGTATGGATCACACGTATTTGCATTGAATAGATCCATATAGTTCAATGGACAATCAATGTGGGTGTGGTAAAAGAAGACGAAAAATCTAAGGCATTTTTAACTAGTTGCTTGTTAGGTGGGCAGCCAACTTGGGGCAAATGTATAAGATAAAGGTACAGGGTGTTAATTTAAGTTGTTGCACCTAAAAATAACGATTAGAACTATTAAAAGAAACAATTAATTTTTGATATGATGCCCCATTTGGTAGTTTTTGCAGCTCATTGGTGTTTAGAGAAATCGTCACAATTCCCATATTTTAAAGACTATTTAAAAGAAAACATTTAAAAATTAACTTTCAGCTCTCTGAAATCTTCGTAATTATTTTTCATTTTTTAATAACCATTCCATCAATTATTGAAAGTAAAGAACTTATGAACTCCTTAAACTATAGCATTTTTGCTGATTCTTTTTTCAATTTATCCAACAAAAGTCTATTCAGCAGGCATGTATACAAACGGGAGTGGTAATAGGGGTAATTAGCCTCCATGATTCTGGAACATAGTTGAAACTAATCTACATCTAAATAAACTTGTAAATAATACCTTCTTTAGTACCCCGAGTAATATTGCCACATATTGTATCTCCAATAAACCACGCCTTCTATTCAATTACCATACTTTTCACATTATTGCTATTAATGACTAAAACAACCTTTTTAAGCGAAGACGCATCCTGCTTTTAGGTAATAAAACAAAAGAGCGTTAGATTAGACCAGTACGCAACTTATAACACAATCCAAATACCCACCATCTGCGCCAGGATCTCCTTCAGCTTCTTTAT
>RXPK01004144.1:0-80169 GCA_004143645.1 Protaetia brevitarsis | reverse complement strand
GATAATGCCCAGCACCATACTGCTCGACAAACCTTGCCAATATCTTCAACCAGTTTTTTGCTGACAGTTTCGTTTAGAGCACAAAGATGGCCACCAAAATCGCCTGATCTAACCCCATTGATTACTTCATGTTCGGCTATCTAAAAATAGGATCTATAGAAACCACATGCATACCATAGAAGAACTGAGAGATGCAGTTTTGTCACTTATATAATTATACTGATTGTATGTTATAATTTAAAGTAATAAATAAATTTAGTTAAACACCAGTTAGTACTGAATTGTAAAATTCAATTTAGTAAAGTTAAATTATTACATTAATTTTTACCAAGCAGAAACACCAATCCATAGTCGTTTATATAATGCGAGTGTTCAAATATAGGTTACGTTTCCTTATTTATGACAGATCCGTTTACTTTCTTATGTTCCAACACTGACTTAGTTCAAACCTTCATTACAAACACGCGGCATATACCTACACCCTGTTACTATCTATAGGAGCGGATTTGACAATCATTTTGAATCACTGTGTACTTACAAATAAGTAGGTACTTATGGTTAGTCACAATTCACATGTAAGTTTTATAAGGGCGAGAATACATTTGAAATTTAGAAAATTACATTTACAAGCCACTCATAAAACATTTATAATACGGATCGTTTATAGAGAATTTAGTAAGGTAATATAGTAGTAACAACTGCCAACGACAATTTGACAAGTAATTTATCAAACGTCAAACTGACAAGTAGGTGACATCAGAAACACAATTTACATTTGGCTCCTAATACTCTCTACGAAAACTACAGCAAATGAAATTACGAAATTTCATTCGAAAACACTTCAATCAAAATCTACAGAAAAAATAAATGATTTCCAAGAATAGGGGCACATTTTAGCCTGAAATAAAATTGGAATTTTATAACCTTACAAAAACAGCTTTCAACGTTTATCAAGATAACGTAAGTGCCATAAATCCCTCAGTTAGAAGCATTAAATTATTATACTAGGTAGATATAATATACGATAACGTGGACAGATAGAAACGAGAACCGGTAAGACTGGTCAAAAATATCCAGAGTAATTACAGTAGAATCTTTGAGGAGTTAATCTAGATGTAGGTATGCGATTGTTGTAGAAAAAATATCAAAACAAGCGCTTCAAAGTGATCGCCAATCAATAATTATTGTTAATTTATCAAATGTTTGACTTTTCTATTGTTTAACACAGTTCCTCCATAATTAAACTCAAAATCATCAAGATAGCAAGTAATATGTAAACGTTGTTCATCAAAGTAGGCTACGAATTCAATTATCATGAAGAAACAAATGAATGACTAATTATTATCGTGTAAAAATATCAATTTTAAACCTTTAACACAATCTCAATTAACAGATGCATGAGCGCTGATGAAAGTAATACAATACAAAGATTTTTATCTTTAATATTAATTTGAAAGAGATATGGAGTCAAATAACGTAATCAAGTTGGCAGTGGATAGAAAACATTGAAAAATATTAGTCAATAAATACTGACATAATTAACTACTTTTATATATGTATTTAGCAATAGAAAAAAACATGATTATTAAATGTAAAGAAACTCCAGCAAATTCAGCTGATTAACTCAATAAAGCCTCAAGAAACCATAAAAAAATCATTATAGGTAATAACCATTTTAAGACTAGCAGCTTCAGCAAAATATAAATGCAAATTCTGGGAATCGCAATATCAGAATCTAACACAAACTATAAAATTAAACAATCGTTAAAAGCTGACAATGTTTATTTTGCCAGATGACATCAGAAAATCAAAACAATTACATCAAAGGACCGAGGAATCGTAAACACTTATAAAACCATATTTGCCTCATTATTGTTTTCTCTATAATATCTATTAAATGATTCTTAATTTATCATAACGAAATAATACGTTTACATTATTTTTTATTAGCAGTTTTTGATGGAAAGTATTAAATATTTTAAATCGACATTTGAGTTTTAAAATATTTTTTTTAAAAACAGCTCTTCAATGCCTATTTTCTTATTTACTCTGAAATTTAATAAGGTCGAGTTTACTTACTTATTTTGTTTACATCGTTTATGATAGACAGGCTGGCTATTCAGGTATGTACGTTTACCACTATGCAGTTTGTCAAATGATTAATGGCTATATGATGCAAGTCTTCGATAAATCGTACAGTCGTGATATAAGTATTAAATACAATCAAATGGCCAGTCGTATAGTTTAAACATCAAATATTTGTCAATTCAACTAATTCAACCAATCATACAGTTATAAAGTGTAAAGTTTTGGCTCAGGCAAAAGTACCTAATAATCAATCGTATAGCTGAGCAGCTCTCTCCATATCATAGGCATACCAACTTTCATGTAACGTCTAATTTTGAATAAAAACGTGGCTTATTGACATATGTGACATGCTCATCTCAAACGATCAACAATTGTATATTTAAATTTAAACTTAAACTCACTTTGTTGAACCAGAACTCCACACTGTAGAAGAATTAATATGACGCTATAAACACACTTTATTTGCTGTCCACCGCTCATGAAAAGGTACAGATGCTATTCCAAAATATTACAAATAGTTCTGTCTTAATGGATGCCTGAAAGTACGTCTATTTACCACGGATTACGGAAATTACCACTGATTACCACACACACAATATAAATTATTCGAATCGTTTAGCCACTGAAATTTTCGTGGTCTTTTAGCCATTTCGGTGATCGCTATGAAACAATTCTAATCAAAGTTCCGGAATACAAAATGGTCACAGTCTCTTCTTTAGAAACTTTCAAAATGAAATGTCAGTGAAAACTAACTGTCATTTTGTAGCGTCAAAGTCAAAAGAAAATCGTTGCCGGCATGGCCGCCTATAGAAAACATTCAATACAGCATATGGATTTATTCATTCAATGGTTAATAACATTTTTCGATGGATTTACTACTGGGGCCTGTTGCATAAAAGTACAATTGCAATTTACAGGTGATATTTTTTTACAATCTGTCAAAATTTGACTTACAGGCGTTGCAAAAGTAGTAAATAAGTTTATTTAGTGTAACTTTTAGTTTTCTTTTTCATCGATTTATAGTTTTCTATGGGCACAGAATCAGGTTAATTTTTTTTTAAGTTTGAGCTATTTTCATCGATATTTCTTGAATTACTTAACCAATTAAAGATTCCATTATATGTATTTATTCATCAATATTTTTCATTTGGTACCGAGAACAACCAAAATGGATACATGTAGCTGTGGATATTGTTTTTAAATTGAAAAAGGCTCAAAAAAAAATGGAAAATCACGATATTTCAAATCAATCTGTTCTTTAAAACGAAAATTCATTGATTAATTGATTCTCGAATTCAGCAAGAGAAAAACCGTAAGAAAAAGTCACTTCTCATCAAATGTACATGAAAAAAAAAAAATTCATTTTGTAAACTAATGTAATTAGCAATTAGTCATTAAATCATATACGAAGTCTCGTCGGCCAGTCTGTAGCTGGGTAGGTCGCACACAGTTTTATTTACCCCAACATACAACATAAATAAATGAAAACAATTTGAACCAGTTTGAACTTTACTCTAAATATGCAAACTAGAAGTCATTTTTGTGTTTATGTTATTTTATTATACTATACTTATTGAAATAAATATTTATTTATCTTGTGTTATTTTGAAACATATTTTTTTATCAACTTTTTGATGCAATAAGTGTGTAAATCTCTCATCATGTATAACATTCCCAAATTAAAGAGAACATTAGCCCGATTCACATATACTTCATATCTACTAACCTACATATTTTGGCGTTCTTAATAACCGACATACACACAAATTATAGATTCAGTTTCACCGAAATAAAAACAGACAACAAAGCAATTATCCACTAGAAAAATAACTATTTAAAATATCTTCCCACGAAAACGTTTTCGAAGCTGCAACGTAAACGGAGACTACCCACCTGTAAAAATCGTTTTCCGTTACGATATCCCTAATGCTATCCTCTGGATCGACCCGTTCATAACCGGCAGGCCTTCTCCGATGGTGGTGATGATGGCTAGTTCGGGGCAAGATCACCACGTCCGGTTTGTCGAGAAAATCGCCCTCCGTAGGCGAGAGGCATGCGTTATTAGCCGGCGCTGGAGACGATGTCGTATCCAACAGGCTTTCGGAATGTCCGTGGTTGATCTCTTGGGTCGTAACGACCGGTATGTCCTCCGAGTTCTGCAGCACGAGTTCGTCACTCTTGCTCGATTTCAAATCGTTGTAAAACTGTTCGCTCGCTCTGCTGGAGCGGTACGTATCCAAGAACGACCTGGGGAAGGTATCCCCGCGGGAAACTAACAGTTCGGTCATGCTTTATCGGTTTTAATATGTAATCACTTTTTTTTAACACTTCACGGTTTAGTTTTTTTTGTTGTTGTTGTTGCTACCCTTATATTATGTCAATTTTTTCACCTGCACCTAATACACAATACTAGCATAAGCAGTAAATAAAACTTAAATGTGAGCGTGCGGCGATTATTTATCGTACAAAATCGTCTGCTTCATCATTTTTTTTTAAAAGAATTTCAACGGTCATTCCTACACACGAATCTTCGCGCAGTTGCAGCAACGGACGATCTGCGGTTAAACACCTCGGATATATACGAATTCGCGGCACTTTCTTTCGCGGATTTCATTTCACTGCCAGACGAACGTTGATTTTAAAAATACCACGCGATGACGTACAACATCACTGCACATACTACCGAACTATTCGCCACTAACCTACACCTACTATACGAGCTAGCGGCCGGCCGCCGTTTACATTTCTTACGGAGGTGATATTTGCAACTGCGCACTGCGCTGTTTGGCGCTGTGCTAGTGCCGGCCGCTGATCGTATTTTTCTCCCGATTCTACGAATTTACATGGAAAACGTTGTAGTTTCACCGCTTTTACGATGTTGGCATCCACGTAATTTATGCTAATATTGGTAATAATCATGTGGATGCCTGTTTGTTTTTTTTTTAGAAATCTATAAAATTCTATTACCAACTGCATAAAAGCATTATAACAACAGCATTTATGCTTTCAGGCTGTAGATGTACTCGTATCCAATGAAAGGAACTATGAAAATAAAACCAATAAAATGTTGTTTTTATAGTTTAGGGTTTAGGTATGTATACTCTGTTCACTCATAATTACTTTATATAATCTTAAATTGTCACAGCGTATCAGTCAGTTTTACAATGGATAGCGCTAGCATAACAGTCAGTAAATATTAACTAGGCTTTTATATCTTATAAACCCTACTTTATATTTTTGATTTTTGCATCAACCGGCCGAACCTATGATTTTCAGATCTTATCGATTTTTATCTGCTTTGTATAGATTACACTGCCTATAAAATATTCTGTATTAAATTACAGCTGCGTGGGATAACGTACTTTTGTCTTAGAGTGATATTCAAAGTATGTATATTTAAAATATTTTGTATTACATAAACATATATTATTACAAAATACATATTTAAATATATTCTGAATATTACCCCAAGAGAGTGGGTTTCAAATGAGGACAGAACCTTTGATTTTAATTGGCGATTTATATAGCATTCATATTGACAGAAAAGGATCACGATTCTCTGAGCTCAAAATGGCTATTCTTTTTTTAAGCAAACGAAAAGAAATGTTTTTACAAATCCTCTTATAAAGTTCGTATTTTTAGGTTATGTACAAGGCACTTTTGACGAATGTTGCCAGTTCAATACTTAGATTTGCAGTATATTAGCGTTTGAAAATTTAGTAGAAATCAGTAGATTGGTAATAATGAAATAAATTTTGTAGATATTGAAATATATTAATAAAAAAACGAGAGGACCTTTTTTTTCTTTTTAGTTATTGTACTACACTTTACCTACCGTAATAAGAAAAGGCCATTGGGTATAAATTAAACGCACTACTTCTATAAAGCTTGCTAAAGAAGATCTAATATTTTATCAACAGGGTTTAAGGGGAACTATCAAAGACAAAAGTCTTGACTCAAGTTTGACATAAATAGAGATAGAATCATTGCAGTTTCTTTATTAGTATTTCAATATTTCTCTCTTTAATTTTGAGTCAAGACTTTTCTCTTCGATAATACATATTTTTGACACATCTCTCAGAAGAACAGTTGTTTGTAGTTGAAATCAATAGATCTACTACAAATTAGTAAATCGGGCAACACTACTGTTGACGTATGTGACGTTTGGTATTGGTGGTATAAAACTAAAATTACTAACAATAACCAGTAATTCTAATTAAACAGGCGCTAAATTCAAATGTGTCAGATAAATTTGCATGTGCAAATCTCAGATGATAAATGTTTTATGCATGTAAATAAACAAAAATCACTTATAGGTATCGATAGAATATCTTCTTCTTTCTAAATACGTATATACGAAACACAAACAAAATATTATTTTTATGTTTAAATGTATTTAATTATACAATATTACAGGAAACCACAATTTTTTTTTAGAAATCGTTTTCAATAACTAATATGGGAGATAGATAAAATAAAGACATCTAAGC
Source organism: Protaetia brevitarsis (assembly GCA_004143645.1). Taxonomy (NCBI): domain Eukaryota; kingdom Metazoa; phylum Arthropoda; class Insecta; order Coleoptera; family Scarabaeidae; genus Protaetia; species Protaetia brevitarsis. The sequence goes on along the minus strand of RXPK01004144.1, from coordinate 73,591 downwards.
GGGCCACTATTCTTGCTACTCACTTCCGCTGTTATTAATTAGTAAGCTACGCCCAGGTTCAATATAAGCAGTAATAAAAAACAATACTTATTTAAGTGTCATATTTAAAACTCCCTTAACTTTTGAAGTTTTGTCTCTTGAAGATAATCACATTGTTAAAACACTTGAAAAAATATTTCGAATTTATGTAGGAGTGAAGTTGTTTATACTTATACCACTTATAAGTTTCAAAATAGCCCAGGATATTGTGCAGATTATAAGTGAACAGAGTGTACATGCCCATTAAATACTGGAAGCAACAAAATTTCAATTCCTCACAATTATTTTCTATAAGTTCAACACAAAGGTATTAAAATAACTAATAACGTAATTCATAATCCTAGATCGACGATTTCCTGTATCAAAATTTAACATGCTGAAAATAATTGCTGAAAATTTAGATTTTGTTGAATGGAATAGATGGGATTTACACCTACAATTTATACCTATATTATTTATACATCTTAAAATCGATTACGCCTTCAAAACAACGTAAAAGTTCACTTCGCGAAGTTCATCGATGATTATTTACATCGAAGAACAATTGAATGTTAATATTAGCATTCTAAAAACATATAAATTAGGCTATAGAAATGATAATAACATCGGAATTCCCCTTGTAATCATATGCAGGGAATATTTTTAGCTAATTAGCCATTTTTAACCGGATCAGGCATTGCAAAAAGTTATGTTAATTACACAGACAGCAGTGTGATTCACACGGCATTATTCAGATGATACCCGGGCTTTTCGTATGTCGCATACAAATTCTTCGACTGCCGACATACTATTCAAAGTCAAGAGTACGTTCAACTCGCGCAAAATAGACAACTCTTTTTGTATCGTGCTATTTGGGTGGTGGAACTGGTGGACTATGCCTTTTAAAATTCCGCTAATATTCAGCAGGGTTTCCAACGTAAATATTTCTTTCTCTTTATAGAATATTTTCGATTTTCATATAAACTAATATATGCTCAAACAAATAATGAAAACACTTAATTTTGTTTTAAAGCACAATTAATTAAAAATATTATAAATGACTAACTTTAAACACCAAAATTAAATTTCCCTAGAAATCAAAATGGTAGCCTCGCTATTTAAATTATGTTTTAACAATTTCGGGAATAAAATTACCTCTACCGTTTATGTATCCATCAGAAATGGACATCATTTGAGGGGAAAACCTCCCGGAGTCGCTAGGACCCTACAACAGAGATTAGACGGTATTAATTTGCTGTAAAATGTTGTTTCACTCTAATAAAAGTGAGGTTATTTTATGACAGAGTTGAATAAAGTCGATCCAGAAGTAAGTTTTAAAGTAGATATAGGATTTCCCGCACCACACTTGGTGAGATCTGAGTTGCTGAAGAAACGCCAGCAAATAACTAAAGCGAATAGGCATAATGCTGACTTAGAACGGCAAGCTCGGATGAAGCAACGTAAGTAAGATTTGTTTCTAAACTTACATATTGTTATATCTGCTTTTGGGTTTTTAGTACTAGTGAATTTAGATGATGTTAATGAAGAGTGGCTACAATCTGAAGGGCCATATCACATAAAGACCATAGCGGATCATTATGGTGTGTTTCAAGATCTATTTGGGGATGCTTTCTTTGTACCGAGAGTGCCATTAAAGATAAATTTTGAAGTTAATAATGATGAAACATTGCCTGTTTATTATGGGAATAATGTTAAACCTTCAGAAGCTAAAGAGAGGCCGACTGTTCGATATGAAAGTGATGCAGATAGTTTGTGGACGTTAATTTTGACGAATCCTGATGGGCATTTAACAAAACAAAATTCTGAGTATGTGCACTGGTTTATGTAAGTACGATTTTTCTTTTTTTCTCTTTTTATAATTTTTGCTTGTATGGAATGATCTCAGAAACACAATGGTACAGTATATAAAAGATTTTTTTAATGAAAATAATTGAAGGGTAACAATTTCACACGTTTTTTTACGATACTGGTTTGACAAAAACATTTTTTTAAAAATATTTTGGCGTTTTTGCTTTTTTTTTTGTGATGACATAACCTAAAAAAATATAATTATATTAGACGCGATCATTGTTTATATACATACTAGTTAGTCAACCTTATGGACAAAATAGTTAACGGATTTTTGAATATTTTGGACAAAGCGGTAGATGGCAGCACGCCGTTGATGTCCGTCTCGATTTAAATATAAACTTTATAGTTAGAGTACTACATACAAGATGACTCTCTTACGCGTCGGTAAAATATTATTTAATTGCAATAGTTTACCTCGTAAGTTGTAGGCAGATTGTAGGTGAGGCCCGGGGAAAGGAGAGGGCGGATAGCGATGACGCTTGTGAACGCGCCACGCGATAAATCTCGTATTTACATTGAAATGTTTGTTTTATTAGAAGAATAATATTTTAGTTTGATAATATATATCGTTATTTTTTACCATTTTACTTTACTTTTTTTAGTTTCTAATTTAATGTTATGCTCGTATAACTGTGTAGTTCTAAGTTTTGTGTTATAGTTATATAATTTTTTTATTTGATTTACTTATGTTTACTATTACATAATAGTAGAAATTCGTTTTTTCATTATAAAAATAAATATGTAGTTTGGGGTACAAATCGCCATTTATATTTACATATATGCACCAGTTACTTATTAGGTTGTTTGTTTGTCTGATCTAAGCGGATCCTGGAATTTTACGCGTTTGTTTGTATTTTAGAGCATGATTTGTGCGTGTTTGTTTGTGTAGAGCAAGCAAATCCAGATCACAAAGAGGTTCCTCTTTCTGCTCGCGATCCGACGTCCGAGAATTACGAGCAATTTGTGCAACATAACCTAATCGGCTAACACCGTGTTGTAAACTGTCGTTTGTAATGTAATCCGATTTATACCGCATCAAATATACACGATATGGATAATATAATGATACCAATGTGATTGATGTAAAGAAGATCATTATATTTTAAAAAACTTCACTTGGTAGGTACATAAATACTAGTATATGATGCATTTTTATTTGTCTAGATCTATTCATAGTTGAAAATTACTTTTACTTTTCCTATCATAATACTGTGACAAAAGTAAATAGTAAAATTAAGGTTATTTGCAATCAAGCGCGTTGTTTGTACCATCTTTAAATCCAACTTTGAGACGCTCTCAAGTACTCTGATGACGTCAGTAGATACTGCTCAAGCACACAAATAAAAAGCTATTAAAACAGACATACATGATACGCGTTCGCGCTCTCTCTTGATGGCTGAAAAGTTACGATGTAACCTTGTATATACGGATGTTGCCCCCAAAGTTACCTCGTAACTTTTCAGCCGCTCAAGAAAAAGCGCGAATGTGTCATCATATGGTGTTTTTAATAAGTAAAGTGTGCATATATGTAAAAATAAATGGCGATTGTACCCCCAAACTACATATTTTATCATTATATAAAAAACGAATTTCTATTATTATGTAATAGTAAACATAAGTAAATCAAGTAAAAATGTTTTGTAAATATAGAAAAACTATATAAATTTTCCCGCCTTTACACCAGTTGAAGTTAGCGACAGTACCGGGGGAGAGCGAAAAGATAACAATAGGAGAGAGGAGAAGAAGGTTTTCGTATATACGTTCGAACGAAAAACCCGCGTTTTATTAAAATTTTAATATAAAAGGCCATCGAATTACAGTTATATATTATCAAACTAAATACTTATTCTTCTTAATAAAACAAACATTTCTGATTATTATATAATCATTATATTAAGTAAATTAAGTTAACAAAACAACTTATTAATTTAAAGAACTAAGAAAATTGAGAAGTAGATTTATGTTTTCCTTTCTCGGCAAATTTTCGTCCTTTTAGATTTAACTTTCTCTTTTCAGTGATTTTTGTTTTAGGTTTAAATATTTTATTCTTAAAAGAAAAACCTCAATTTAGAAAATTGTTCAATTAATGTGTGCAACCAAGAACGTGCCTTGCAATATACTTTTCAATTCTTTATATTTATAACAGAATACCTCAGAATTCTAATCTTCTAATGTAAACAAACACGAGAATTATGGCGAGGTGCGTCATCACAGCGTCACATGCATCCCCTCCCTTTTCCCCAGCCACACAATTCGCCAATGCCAGAAATCACCGATCGGATTCCGTCGTTTCCGCAGATGGATAAAAACACAGAAATCTGTCTCTCACTCTGACCGAGATACCTGTTATATTTATCACGTTTTCAAATCAATTTACATTCACCGATAGAGTGCACCACTTCCCTGAGCAATACTTAATTTTTTCGAAAATGCATTACGTTGACTAACTAGATATATTTAAACAATGACGCGATACAATTTTTTTTTTTTAGAGGTAATATTCCGGGAAATAATGTCGAAAAAGGAGACTTAATATTTGAATATTTGCAACCATTTCCTCCCAAAGGTACTGGATACCATCGATTCATATTCATTTTATATAAACAAGATAAGAAAATCGATTTTTCCTCACTGAAGCAAAGCGGAAAATGGTATTTTCAAAATTTGTTTTTTTTTTCCTGAAAAATATGAACTGTTTTGTGATTTTCAGTTTAGATTTGGAGCAACGAACATTCTCAACGTTAGAATTTTATCGTGGGAGGCAAGACGATATGACCCCTGCTGGTCTAGCATTCTTTCAATCGGATTGGGATAACAGTCTAACAGATTTTTACCACAAAACATTAAGTATGTGCCTTTTGGAAACAATTTTAACGCTAATATTGTTGCTTTAATAGATATGAAAGAGCCAATCTTCGAATACGATTTCCCAGAGCCTTATATCAGGCCGCAAGAGTGGTTTCCCTTGAGAAAGCCTTTTAATTTGTACATGGATAAATATAGAGATCCCAAACAGATTAATAAAGAATTTCTGGTGAAAAAACTGAAGGATACACATCCATTTAAAACACCACCCCCTCCATTAAAGTATCCAAATGCTCAAAGATTCGATGGATATATTCCTTCGTGGCGAAAGTTGGAGATAAAGAAGGAGAGAATGAGGTGGGGCAGAATTAATGAAATAGAGAAATAAGAGTTGATTATATTATTTATAATTAATGTAATATAGGGATATTTTTAATTAATTTGTGTTTTATTTGTAGTAATAAAGTGTACATTCATTATTTGTTTAAATTAAAATTCGATTCAATCTCAAATCAAACATTCTTATGATCTAAACTTGACTGCCTAAAATTATGAAAAATGAAATTAATTTATTTTATATACATAAATATTCACATTACATTCTATAAAAATTCAAATAAAGAAAAAAAAGTAATTTGCGTTGAATATATAAAATATTTTCAACGAATTTGTGTTTTCTTACTAATTACAAAAGAAGCATAAACTCCATACTTTGTTTGAAACAAAAATTTCAACCACAAATAAATTGTTTTTTTAGCGTTATAATTGCTACCACGATACAAAATTAAAATTTCCCGCAATTTACTTTCAGTTACTTGAATCTAAAGAAACTAAAATATCTACGAATGTAATGCCAAATCGTTGGTAATTTAATGTTAAAGTCACTAAAAATAACTGAATTTATCTCTGCGTTATGAACAAATTTGTTTGCCTACAATTAGTAAAAGCTAATTAAGCTACAGGTAAATAAGGAACAATTACAATCAATTACACGCTAGTAACTGATTCTAACTGATCACACTAATAAAAACTGATTTTTTAAATATTGACGTGAATGATTTGAAGATTTAAAGGAAATTTAGTATTTTGTTATTGACGAGAGCACAAAAAATGGAAAAAAATCAACTCATGCAAACAACATATAAATCACGGTACAAATAATACGGTATGCTCGTTTTGAATCTCAAATTCGTCAAGTTCGGTCAGATGACGTAATTAAGGAGCGTATCGAAAACAATAAGATACATGTATGGTAAATAGCAAAATGTTAAAATCCAAATTATTTACAACCACCAATTAATGTAATTCAAATACAGTTTTGCTTTAATAAAGCCCGTTTTAAGTTGAAATTTACTTTATCTATCTTGTCGCCATCTAGTAGGGCTCGTGTTTATTTCTACGATTGTACCGACTTTCGTGTGTGTTTACAAAGTGTTTTCGTGGTTTTTCTAGAAAATTGAATTGTGAAAATACCTTAACGTTTTTAAAATATGTTCCGTAACCCCGTCCGGATTTTTTTAAAACTTACCTTTCGCATTAACAAAAACCCTCACGGTCGAAATCGATTTAATATAATAATAAATTATATATGTGCCGCCATTTAATGCTCCTATCTGACGTAACTTCGATATGCGCGTAAGCATACCGTATTATTTGTACCATGATATAAATGAAAAATATTACTAAATTTAATTATTGACCTTTCAACTTTTTTTGTATCGCCATCCACGTTATTTAGATTATTATTAGTTCCTTTAATTTCATGTTTGAATAATTTGTCTTAAAGCTCTGTCTGCGATAATAATTATTTGTTCACAACACATTTTTTTTTTGATTCTCGCAGAATATGTCGAGTTTTTCGTTTTCAATGTAAGGTTTGTTCGTTGGTGTTACACTTTCTACACAGGTTTGTGATTAAAACAGGATAGAAGATCGAATCTTTGCGTATCTGAGAAGGATATAATATGTACAAGTGCAATTGGTGTAACACCAACGAACAAACCTGTAAACTACCTGCTAAACTAAAATATTTGGCGCGAATCAGCTGCTTTGTGTTGTCAAATTTATGTCGCCTTAAACACGTAGCAAGTTAAGTAATTTAAAAATGGATTTAATAGAAAATCCTGAATTAAAGTCGATGTACCACAAATGTAAATATCGCGTGAAATTATGGGAGCACGATTTTAAAAAACAACACCGGCAGATTACCATCGAAAGTAAACAATTTTAAAACTAGTTTGACTTAAACTGAGAACATAATCTTCTAAATCTGTAATTTCAGCTAGATATACGAGAGGCCGAGAGAGAAGTGCGTTTAGCATATAAAACTTATTTTAATTTAAAATCCGCTGCCATTGAACGCAGTTTTCTCGATATCGATGGATTTCAATCAGACGATGATGAAGTATTTGAGGTTAGGCGTACTGAAAGTGAAAATCAAATTGAAAATGAAAGAGGGCACGAAGGCGATATTGCTGAGGAAATCTGGGGTAAGCACTTAAATAATAAAGTCGACGAAGGTATTAAAACAAATGAACCGAAGAATAATATTAACATCTCGTTTTCACAAAAATTATTCAACGGCTCAAAATTTTCCAAGCGTAATCCTAGAAAATCGCTATCACAACAGAATAGGAAGAATCGCGCAAGTATAAATGAGACGCTCTCTCAAATTCAAGATGACGCTAGCATCTCGTCATCGCAGGAATTTTTCGAATCGTTTGTCACGCAAAATCCGCCTAATTTTAGAACAATCACTGCAAAACATGAAATGCAACCTTTAGATTTAATACAGAGTGTTTTAAATAACGAGTACAAAGTTAGAAGTAGTTTAGATGCGGGTTGGCTCGATAGAGTTGTAAATAATACTGGGTTGAAAAATCAACTGAATATAATGATGTAAATTTCGATTTGAGTCAAAAATGTACACAGATGTTGGAACGAAGCAAGTCTGAAAATTATCATGATGATAGTGACGACGTTATTGCAAATTCGAAGATGAATCATCCGATCTCGGTGTGAAACACATTACTAAGAAGCGTAAGATGGATTTATCGAGAAGCCTTAGCTGCCCGGGAATGTCAAATATTGCGAATGATAACGGGGAGGTGAATAAGAGTGAAGATGTTAATTTACAAAAAATAGAGGGCATAGAATCAAATGTTGAGAATGCAGATGATAAAATAGCAAATCTAGAATTAAATAAGGGAGAAATTATAAAAGAAATCAATGAAGCTAGCATTAAAAATAAAAAATCACCTAAGATATTGAAACGAACTAAAACTGCAAAAAATAAACCGAAAACTGAAGTAAAACAAAAGAGAAATCCTATCGCAAAGAAGCAACCCACTCGAGCTAAAAAACCGGTTGTTTTAAAAGAAGATTCTGACTCAGAGACTTCAGATTATATTCCAAATGACAAAGATTTTATACCAGATGATAAAAACGATGAAGCAATTAGCACTAAATCGAGCAAAAAATCTTTTACAAAGAATAAAGGGGCCAAAGATGGACCTGCGGACGATGAAAAGTACGAATTAGAATATTCAGTTAAACCGAGAATTCTCACGGTGCCTCGAATAAGAAAAGTAAGAAAAATTGCTTCTAAAAAGAAAGTAAAAGACGAGGAGGTATCTGAAGAGGAAAAAACAGTTGAAAACTTACCTAAAACAAAACAAAGTATAGCTAGGGAAAAATTGGAGAAGAAGATTGCGTCCGGTGGTTTAAATGAGAATTTTGTCACGATAAATATGAAGAAAAAGGTTTATGTACGAGGTAAAAAAGGTTTAAATTTCAATAAATACAAGAAACAACAGTGGAAAAATAAGAAAAAGGCCCTCTCCGGGCCTGACATGGACATGGGTGGCTGTGATGGAGGGATGTTAACTTGTTTCAACTGCGGAGACGTAGGACACTTTGCCAGGCACTGCCCTAAGCGCAAAGGAGACAAGCTGTTACCACTGAAGTCGTCGAAGGTGAAGGTGAGGAAGAATGTCTTATACTGACATTAGAGCAGGCTGAGAAGATGGCTGAAGAGAGCGCTCTGGCTGTTAGAAAATCGAATAAGAAGTTAATCAATAAAGGGATCGGGGAAACAGTTGAATTAGATGATAAAGATCAGACTGAGGAATTGATTGCGGATTCTCAAGAAGACGATGATGGTGACAGTGATGATGATCTTTTGCTAGCAGAAACGTTGAAAATGGAAGAAATAGTTGCGAAATTGGATATGCAAGCTTATTTAGATTCGACCACGTTCGTGAAACCTTTTTACCAGTTAAAAGAAGATGGGACAATAATAGGTAAGTAAAAAAAAAGATACAATGCTTATTTTTTAAATGGATTGATATAATTTAGACCAATTTACTAATTTAACATCATCGTTTGATACGGTTTAAAAGTTTAATACTTGGAAATTAACGATATAAGGCAATGCGAACTGCTAAATCTGTTATAATATCTATTTATATGGTAGTAGATGTTATAGCTGATGTAGTAGTTCGCGTTGTCCCATTTTGTTAATTGTTAAATATTTAGCTTTTACTCAGGTTGCCTTAGATTCTATTCCTAAGTTTAGATTGTTTTGACACAATGCAGTTTATTGCGTCAAAATGTCGATCGATTATATTGACATAAAATAATATTTTTGTGTTAAATTCCATTCAGAACAATACTCTTCTTCCCACTTGTTTATGCCTACTGCACTTATATGCGCTTTCAGTTCTTTTCTTTGATCTTTCTCTGTTCTTCTGGTGCCTTTGAACACTTTTTTCCACAATTTTTTGCACGGGCATTTCGGGTGATAGGTCCTAACCATCTCGTTCTTTGTGCTTCTACCTTTTGCGTTATTTTCAGTTCTTTATACAGGTACAATACTTCTCTCTTTGTGCATTATTGGTGTGGTCGAAAACGCATTCCTGTCAACAATAACACGTTACTAGTGGCTAACTGCAATTGCGGTAACTTGTAGTCTGTCCATAGATATAACGATTTGACTAATGTTGTTTATCACTACCAGATGCCGCAGGTACCGAGAATTTATGTAAAGGAGGTCATAGTCTTTACAAAATATCAACTAACCATGCTCTACATATTAATCCCACTAAATCAGCTATCTTAATGTTTGGCAATAAAAATGAACGTTGGCCTGATTGAGAGGTTCGAGTGTAGGGTGGGGGTGCTAAAATAGAATTGCGTCAAGTGCGAGAAATCTAGGAATTGAAATGGATTCTTCACTTCGTTTTAGGGGTCACATCTCCAACTGCATTAAAAAAGCCTATCTTGCTCTAAAACTCCTTTACCCTCACAGATCTGTTCTGAATCAGACGACTAAAGCGTTGCTTTGTGATGCATTGGTTTTGTCTCCATTTGTTTATTGCTCGACTTTGTACAGCGCATGTATTGATGGGGACACTTCGCGAAGAATACAACGTGTACAGAATTCCTGCATAAGATTAATATTTGGTATACGCAAATACGGCCGCATATCGCACAAATTGGCAGAGTTAAATTGGTTAAATATGTATAATCGACGATTACTCCATTCCTATTGTTCGTTTCATAGGATCATTAGTCATAGGCAGCCTATGTATCTCTATAAAAAAATCACGTATCGCCGGGATGTGCATATGAGGCCGTTGCGCAAGTTGAGCATACTATCATCCTCCACCCCATCGGACAGCACTCTTGAGAGAGTTTTAGTTATTCTATCTACAAACTATTTAATCCGTTACCTCTCTATCTCAAACAGAGTAGCGTAGTGTTGTTTAAGCGTAATATGAAGCGGTATCTGTTGGGACAGCTATGGATTTAGGTGACTGTGTAAATGCGAAAGAGTTCAGAATACAAGTTTTATAATGTGAATCATGCTCATCGCACACTTTAGTATTAAGTTAGTTATAGGCATTTTTTCCATTACTTTCATTATTCCTCTACTAAAATTCAAGGGTAAAGATTAAAAGCAGGGTGATATCTCTGGTCACATCTGAACTTCCACTTGCGGTTTTCTGCCAGGACAATTTCATTTATCCCTTTATTATTATTCTGGTTAATTTTTCTTCTTTTTCTCACTTGTTATGTAATGTTTTATATGTTTTTAAAATGTATACCTGGTTGTGTCTGAAACAGAAAATAAAGACTATTATTATTATATTACGAGAACTCGGACTTTTAGCAGTTTATATTGTAGTGCGAGCGCCTATTTTCAAATTTGAATTGTAGAGTTTCCCACTGTGCCGGCAGATGGCGCCAACCCTAGATCGCGAGACTGATCACAGAAAGCGCTAGTATACGGTGCATCAATTCGCTATGGAAATTTCTAGCGTGAATTGACTAGAACTTTCAGAGAACATGCAGATTTCTTCGCGAGTTCGCGCGGCAAATATAAAGATATACGTGAATCAGTCCATATCGGAGAGCGCATAGCGAAAAGTCGAAGTGAGCGAAGCGAGCTGTGGAAATAAATCTCGGTGAATATAAATCGTAAAAACAAATATTAGTAATTAAGTGAATTAGGGTGAGTTTCAGAATGTCACTTGAAGGCTTTAAAAATACTTTAAATAAAGTTTCCATAAATAATGCACAGATTTTTGTTAAAATACTAATGTAACATTCATTATGAAACCGGCCTTTAGTTTAATAAGTGCTTTTAAGTAGTGTTTAGTTATTTATTAATTAGTATTAGTGTTTATTGTTTTTTTATTTATTGTTATTTCGTTTGCGTATTTATGTAGCATACATTAGGGCCCTCTATCAGCATTTTCATTGTATGCATGATCTCCACTCTAAAGAGGTGGCGCCATCTCAAAAACAAAATTTAAAAATGGGTGCAATGTTACAATATTTCCTATTAAATCTCAGTCTTTATTTTTAATGAAAATAACAGTTTTCCTTTAATTAAATCTCTCATCGAAACGATACTTGGTTCTCTATGATCAGTTTTTCCATTTGCGTCCTTTACACTCGGCACACGACCTTCACCTCAAAGATTATTAAATTACATGCAGCAAAATTAACATTAACTTCAATTAATTCTAGACACGCCGAAAGAAATATTCGAAACCCTAAAACAATTCGGATACTCTAATTTCCGCCCGGGACAAGAGAGGGCGGTCATGCGCATCCTTTCGGGGCAGTCGACTTTGGTCACTTTGAGCACGGGATCGGGAAAGAGTTTGTGTTACCAACTGCCCGCCTACCTCTACTCTAAACGGGAACCGTGTATCGCCTTGGTTATATCCCCTCTGGTGTCGCTGATGGAGGATCAAGTGACGGGACTTCCGTCGTTTTTGAAAGCCGCGTGTTTGCACACGAATCAGACCAAAACCCAGAGGGAGAAAGTTATGGAATTGGTGCTTTCGGGCGCTTTAAGTATACTGTTGGTGTCTCCGGAAGCGGTTGCAGCTGGAGAAAGATCTACAGGTATAGTATCATCACTTTATTTATTATTTTTGTAAATTTTATTTTATTTATTTTCATCAGCAAATAGTAGACATTTAGAGTTTGCTATATGAGTGAATGAAATATCGTTTATAAATATTATGAATAGTAATGTTCCTAAGTTACTTTCTTGCGGAACACCGGATATTATTTAAAACAAGTCAGAGTGAGCATTCTTTTAGAATATAAATTGCCGCCTCTTGATAAATTGATAGTTCATTCGTATAGAGAATTTATTTATTTCAATTAATGGCATAGAAATGTTTATATGTTTGTAATTCAAACAAATTCTGTGTAACACTGGGTTGATATTAGCATACATATGTTTCACCTAACCAAGGATCTTACATATTGAAATGCATTTTTTGTTTTACCGGAGATCAAAAAACTTGAGGGGTTGAGCCACAGCTGGTTGAGATCAACACTTTGTGTTGTATTCATATGATGAGAAGATTATTTTAATTATTTGATTTTTGATTGATTATTTTACTTCTATTATTAGTGATAAGATAATGAATGAGAGTGTTAGCTTGTTAAACTCAAATTATTTGCGAAGATTTCGCTAGATTTGTCTATTTATACCTACGATTTTGTGTTTCATATCGAAATACTTTAATGTAGGTTGAGTTTATGTGGGCCGATCGAAATAAAGATCCAATATCTGTGCGAAAAACGTTACATTCAATGAACCATCAAGTTATCTAATATCCTTCTACACAGGGATGATACAAAGAAATTCACTGACTCACTTGAGAAGTTTGAGTTTTAATATATAAATATATTGTGATATAATTTAATCTTTAAATTATGAACATTTCAGTTCAAAGCTTCAAGTTGTTTCACAATTGTTAATACAAAAGATCCATATCAAGGAAAACAGATGGTAAATAATTTACATTTCAGAAAAATCATGTTTCGAAAAGAATAAACACTATAGAGCAAAAATATAAATCATTTAATTTATTATAACCAGTATGTTAATTGTAAAATGTATTTATTTAATTCCGATATCATCAAAATTTTGCTTTAAATAAAAAAAAAATATTATTTTTATTACATCTGTCGACATCTGTACCACCGACAAATGCCGTAATATTCGGGTAATACGAAGATTTTGAAAAGCCATTATCTGAAAAAAAGAGGTTCGTTTTAGAAAAAAATTAAAGGGAGACGCGTGGTCAAGAAAAAGGGCGTATGTTTGAAATTACTCCTAGAAAAATTAAATTTGCACGCGAAATAAAAAGATTTCATACCAAAAGATGACAAGAAATTAAAAAAGAGAAGGTTATTCCAACGAAAATAACTTACCGAGGATATTGAGGCGAAAATCGAAGTTCAAAACATTCTAGAAGAAAGAATATTATCCAGCCAGACATTTTTCAAGTCCTGGAAAGTGTAGAGAGAAGCTACCCACATAGCCAAATTTAAATTGCCCGCAATTATTCTTAGTAACTTTAACGTTGAAACATAAAATTACATACTAGTTTGTACCACATCAATAGTTATTGTAATAATGTATATGTTGAGCAGCACAAAAGCTGCTATTCTAGATGTCAATCCTTTAATTCTTTTATTTTAACATACTACATGTTTCGGCCTAGGCCATCCTCAGGCATGTTTTGTAATCTGTTGAAAGAGGTAATGAAAATTGTCTAATTTTTACATTTAGAAAATCTATTTCAATGAAGTGAATTTATTAATATTGGAAAAAGGTTTTTAATCACCAAATTTCGACACTGTTATTGCTTTGGAAGTTGAGAGAATACTGCTATCAGTTGAGAGAATACTGCTATCAGTATTCTTCATCATAATAATCATAATGAGTATTTCTTCTAAAGTTTAGAATCTAATCAGCGCTTTAAACAATTTTAAACAGTCAGAACTGAGTTTAAAGGTTAAGTTGTAACTAGAATCTTGTAAAAGAGTTAAAATACCTGTTATAATATCCAGTTCCCATTTAAATTTGTATTTAATAATCCACATTTATTTGATTTACAATATACAAGTTAAACATTTACCTGGAACTATGTTTTCCTTGATAATCGGCTATTTCTTTACACCACACTTTTATGTTAATCATCATTTGATTTGGCGGTAAATACTTACCTCATCCAAGCAGGTAAACAGGAATTTGTACAATTTACACAGTGGTCACACTGTCGAAAAATCACAATTTGAAAGCCGCCAAATAAATTACAATTTGAATACAGTCAAGATAAGTGATTCTATTCAGATATTGTTATTTCGAATCCTTTAATGACCCTTGAGATAAAAAAATGTATTTATTTAATTATTTATTTATTATTATTTTTATATTGCAATATTTTCAATTTTATTGCATCTCTAACATATGAAAATACCTCAGCGTATGTAATAATTCTTTAGATAGCATTCCCTAGTAGCAAAATTTAAATTTCCCACAATTATTTTTAGTAACTTTAACAGAAAGACATCAAAGTAACTAGTAATCTAATACAAAATCATTAGTAATTTCGTGTTTCAATGTTGAAGTTACTAAAAATAATTGCGGGAAATTTAAATTTTGCTACTAGGGATTGTCGTTTCTATACAGCTCATCCAATTATTTTAAGGTTTCGGCTCACTTCTACGCAAACTACCTCCAATCAGCTTCGCCTGCATAGACGAAGCCCACTGCGTCTCCCAATGGTCGCACAACTTCCGTCCATCTTACCTCATGATCTGCAGAATCCTCAGAGAACGCTTGGGCGTCAATATAATCTTAGGATTGACAGCGACTGCAACTCGATCCACCGCCAACAACATCGTCGAACATCTCCAGATCCCTGACGGCGTCGAGGCATCATCAGCGACACACCGTTGCCAAGCAACTTACATTTGACCATCTCTAAAGATGGCAACCGTGACAACGCTTTGCTAAGCCTGTTACTGTCAGAAAGATTCGCGCAGTGCAAGAGCGTCATCGTGTATTGCACTAGGAGGGAAGAATGCGAAAGGGTGGCCGGATTCTTGAGGATGACGCTTAAGGAGGAGGGGAAACGTGGTAGTGCGGCCGGAAACGGCCGCAAACGGAAACGGATGAGTGACGATGCCGAACCGTATCACGCCGGGTTGTCAGCTAGTAGGCGGAAAGCTATACAGAAGTCGTTTATGTCTGGAGAATTGAGGATTGTAGTTGCAACGGTTGCTTTTGGTAAGGAAACAGGTTTGCTGGTACACAGCTTTCATTTTATCATGACAACCACGTGATTATAAAGATTAGGCAATCCAAATAACGTTATTTAGCTGCTTTGAATTTCATTCAAGTTTTTTTTTTATTAAGTTTTTGGAAAACCTCAAATTTGTTACAGATGTTATGTAGGTATACTTAGCATTTAAAAATTTTGTAACAAAAACAAATGAAAGGGTGATCTGGTTCAATATTTATATGATTGAATAGTATTTGTTAGATGGGTTTTACTTAGGATTTTTTATACTGCGTGATTTTGTTTTTGTATTGGTGTGGTGCTGTACACATCTCCCATAAACTCCCTTTAATAATTTAAGGTATGGGTATCAATAAATCTGATATACGATCCGTCATCCATTACAACATGCCCAGCAGTTTCGAAAGTTACGTGCAAGAGATCGGAAGAGCTGGTAGAGATGGTTTGCCCGCTCATTGTCACCTATTTCTGGATTCTCAGGTATGTATATTAATTTTCGTTTATTATCTCTTAGTAGCAAGTGATCTCTAAAAAAAAAAAATAATAAATTATCATTTTGCATACACAATTGGCAGATTCCATAGCATACTTGGCTGAATATAGCCTCAACCTTTTATAGTTCCTCTCTTTGCAAGTTTGTGAATACCTCAAGGCTACTTTTTATTGGTAAATCAAATATGGTAGTGATAAATACCAGTCCGTGAATCCGAAATTCTAAATATTAAAAAAAAAAGCATTTGAATTTAGAAGTAGACTGCTGTTGTGTGTTCTTCAATTTTACTAATATAAGCTAGTGTCTCCATTTCATTTATTATTGTTTATTAAATAGGTATCAAACTACAAAGAAAATTACAGAAAAAAGGCTTATTCTCGAACACGACAAAACTTCCATAATCTTCCGAATGTATTTTTTTTTAATATGCGCTATTTTGACGCAAATACCTCCACTTAGTCAGTGTCCCAAATACTATAAATCAATATTGGTAGAATAGCTATAACGGTTTTGGAACAAAATCCCATAAGGTTTACATAAGGAGTCTCAATTCGTATTTTATCCCCTCCACATTTACCCCCCCCCACTTAGTGTCTCTTAATTGGTCTGTGACAGTGCCGGTTTAGAAGTGCGCAAAATTCGAATATCTCCGGTGCCCAGCTGTTCATGCAAAAGTTTAAATAGTTCCTAGAACAGCTTAAACACCTCCCACTGTTCCAGATGTTGCTTAAGCTATTCTTAAGAGCTGTTGACGCTGACAACTCCTGGAGCAGCTTAAACAGCTTCAGAAGTTACCTAAACAACTCTTGGTATAGTTTAAAGAGCTCCAGAAACAGCAGAAGCTATTCAAGTTGTTTTAGAAGTTTCTGGATCAACTTAAATAGTTTCTTGAACAGCTTAAACAGCTCCAGAAACAGTTTAAACAGCTTCTGCCAGCAAGAGCCGCTTAAGTTGTTCCAGGAGCTGTTTAAGATGCTGTAGGAGCTATTTAAACAGTTCCATGAATAACTTAAACAGCTTTCGTTGTTAAGATACTGGTAAAGTTGTTAAAATAATTCGAGTACCTCCCCCAAGTTGTTTCAGAAGCTGGAGGGGGACTAAGATACTACAGCAAGCGATCAGTCGATAATAAATTGGTAACGCATAGGTTTTACCGTTAATTAACATTAAAATTGAATATCTTTCAACTACAACAAAATAATAATTACAAATTATTTTTGTACTTAATGATAAAATGACTGAAATTCATTAATATAAACACCAATAAGTAAATCACCTAAAAAAAAACAAACATCCGTGGTTGAGTGGTTGATGCGAGAGAGACAGCGCCTCTGAATTGGCCATCTTCAACTTCAATTTAGGCAACCAAAACTACAATGGTGTACAGAAATGTAAAAAATCCATTTTCACTGAAGTCGGTATATACTACGCCATCTATGATCCGAGAGATCCTCATTTAATTGCTAAATAACTTGTTACGAGATTGTTTATGTTATAACGCCACCTTAAGCTGCTGCAGGAACTATTTAAACAGTTTTTTTGAATAACTTAAACAGCTCTCATAAAATATTGCCCTTGTTTATATATCTTAATAGTTATTCAACCGGTTGGAAGTACCATTGGGTGTTTGTTAGATGGCGCTCTGCGCTAACGTAGAATCCTATTTACGCCGTGCGCCACCTAGGAGACACCCAAAGGTACTTCGATCAATATATAAACAAGGACACTTCTTAAGCTGTTGTCGGACCTGTCGCAGTTGACAGTTCCTTCAGCAGAATAAACCACTCCAGAAACAGTGTAAACAGCAGCAAGAACAGCTTAAACAGTATCTGGAACAGGGAGAGCTGTTTAAGCTGTTTCAGAAGCTATTTAAGGGTGTGCTTCAGATGGTGGGGATTCGTAAGATTAAAATGGCTACGACGCCGCTGCATTGTGCGGGCATCTATGTGGGTAGCCCATAAATCAAAATACTACATAATCTTTCTTATCTAACTTTACATTTACATACAATTTAAAACAGGTATAGAAAAAATGCACCTGAATAGTGATAAATATTCATGCAAAACTTTAACAAAGAATAGATTATTATGTTCAGGTTTGTCTTCTTTAATTGTCAATTTCCAACCTTCCAAGAATTAAGTGTCAGAATGGAAAATATTTTAATTTATTTAATGTAGATTCGAGCATTTTTGTGCTATTTTCCACAATACTGTAACATGACTTCAGTAAGTTTAAAATATCAATCTGTAACTATTTTACTGATAATTGTTTTTATAAGATATCTGACTATTTTTCTTAAAGTGTCTAGGTTCTTAGCATGTCAATTTTCTTTTCTTTTTTTTATATACATATATTTTACTGCTATTATTTTGTAATTTCTTATGTAGAAGATTATGTAATATTATAGATTTAACTTGATATTTGAGTAGTGAATACTCCCAAATCAAAAGCGCCATCTTATTGGAAAATGCTAAAGGATGCTTTTGTTATTCTTTCCACACGTTATTTGCAGATTGCTTGTTTATCTACAAAAACTTATTTCAAAAATTTCATAGAAAATACAGTTTATGTTGCGATTTTTGAAAAATGGTTATGATTACATTGGCATTATAGTTATCCTTAGACACATTTTTTATTTTTTTTTCATTTCATGCATAATTAAGAAACTTTATTTTGATCAAAAGGGCTGAGGCTAACTCTGACTAACTTTGGATTATTTTCAGTTTTGGAAAAACATTTTTTTGTAACTCTACCGGCTAAAAATTTGGAATGTCTATTTTGTACCGACTTCGCACTCTGTACTTTATCTTAGCGCCCTCTTAAGCTGTTGCAGGAACTTTTTAAATAGTTTCTTGAACAGCTTAAACAGCTCTTGGAACAGCTTAAACAGTGACCACTGTTTCAAATGCCGCTTAAACTGTTCCTGGCCCTGTTGAAGCTGGCAGATGCGAATTGCATTTTGAAAGTAGCGTCACTACGTGAAATGTTGCGAAAGAACCGTTAATTTTATTACTAAACCCAGTCCTCGTCCTCATATAGGGTAACGACGAAAACGAACTAAGACGGCACATTCACTCGAACTCCATAGATCGCCACGTCATCAGAAAACTCCTTCAAAAGATCTTCGTCCCCTGCTCCTGCAAGGGCACCTGCCCCAAGCACGAAGTGGCTTTTTCGATTCAAGCCACCGTTCAATCTTTAGACGTTCCGGAAGAGAACATAGCGACTCTACTGTGCTATCTGGAACTTCACGAACGGCGATTCGTCAAGTCCTAAGCCCCGCCTACGTCACGTGCAAGATCATATCGTACAAAGGCGCTGCAGAAATCAGACGGGCCGCTAAGGACTGTCCACCTTTAGCCATGGCTCTAGCACTTTACGGTTGTGTGGAAAGCGATGGGAATATCTTCGAGTTTCCTATTGTAGATGTCGCTTCGGCTATGGGATGGGATAGCGGGATTTGTAAGCATAAATTGAAGAATTTACAATGGACTAGTGGTAAATATCTGACTATTATTTATTATTAGAGACCGGATAATATGCAAAGAAAAACTGGAATATATGCGCATATATATGCATCGATTTTTGAGAAAATATGCATAAACCTGGGGCATATATGCAAAAAAAATTGCGAAAATATGCAAATTTTTTTACATAAAATAAATAAGAGCAGAAATTCAAACATTAACTTTATTGCACAAAATTTTTTTCACAACATATTTCTAAAACAATTTATAATTAAATGCTTTTCAAAATTGTGTAAAAGAAAGTTTTGTCTTCTATCAGAATACTATGTTTCGAAACAGAAAAGCTTCTTTCAACATCCACAGATGTAATTGGTGCATTTTTTAACTTTGCAATACATTCTAAACTAAAATTAAAGTCGAAATCGTTTGCTGTTTCACCTTCCAAAATTTTCTTAATTTTCTTCAATTTCAAATACCCCGCATTTTTATTTATCACTTTTTTAAATTTACCGTATATAGATTTACCTATTGTACCCTTAACCTTCTTACATAGCATATCAAATTCGTCTACTATTTCGACTAATTCCGAGAGCAACATCCGTTGCGTTTCTAGTTTACGAATGGAACTTGAAACAAAGCTATAATTTGACTTAATATACAAAAGGTTTTGTAACAATTGTGTTGATGTTACTATCTTTTTACAGTTTTCTAGAGCAATGCAGTCAGCAGTGATTTCAAGAATTACATTTTTTATTCCTTCAAAATTATCGGCGAAAAAAATTGCAGCTTCTAACCGTGTAACCCATCTCGTAATAATCGGTTCAGGAGGCAACTTAACACCGGGAAGTCGCTCATTATAAAATTGGATTCGTAAAGGTGCTTTAAAAAATACTTTTTTTGACATTGCTAATTAAATCATTAATCAAAGGAATTCATTCCTAATGTCTTCGGCTACACGATGAACCATGAGCTAACAAGTGGTATGAATAATGTTACTACAAAAAAATAAATTTTGCGCGGCTTATCATGTATGGTGCAGCGTCGGACAACATTAGTAAAATTTTTCACAAGGTATACTTCCAGGTAAAAGAAATTTGATAAACCTTCTTGAACGAATTAGGCAATCGTCACATTATTTGTTTTTTGAAGTTCTTTACAATAAATTAAATATGATTTACCTACAATATCTTCATGAAGAATTCCTTTCAACAAATGGGCAATATAACAGCCACACTTATCCGTACTTTCATCTACCATGATATAATAAAATTATTCCTTACCAATTGTTGAATTTCTGCTATTGTTTGCTGGTAACAAGAAGTGACGTATTTTTTTCGTAAGGTACTTTCATCAGGTAGGTATATTATGCTTGCAATATTTTTGCAGAAATGATTTCAAATTAACATTGTTTAATCTTGCTAATGGTATGTTAGACGAAATTAATGCGTTACACAGATCCGTACTATATTCTTCTGATTCTGAGTTTCGTGAAGTTGATGCTACACATTGACGTATAGATTGCTGCACACATGCGGATCGCTTTAGTTTTTCACATTTTCCAATATGTGATGGAGTTTTAGCGTGTTGATCAATCAGGTATTTTCTCTCAGAAGACACCTTACAACAACATTGCCATTTTATATCAAAAGTTAAAGAATTTAAAAAATTGTAAAGCTTTAGTAAAATTAAACTTACCAGTTTACTGCAGGCTCGACAAAATAGTTTGTCGCCATCTTTTACCAGTTCAGGATATGGCTTAATCCATAAAGAAATTGTGTTCGCTATACTCATTGTATGTAGGCACAGCAGTTAAAAACGTAACACAATTACATGCTGTTTCGCTCAAAGATATAAAATGAATGAATAGTTTATTTGGGAATTAATAATAATAAAACGTATTTACCACATCCCTTCTGCTAGGCGAAATTAAACACGTGCAGTCTTGGAAAAAAGTATTAGAAAACCATGTAAAAGATTTATCGTTCTGAGAATTGTCGGTTATCGATCTACATTAGAAATTACTAGGAATTTTACTAATAGAAAGGATAAGAAAAAGCTTAAATATGCAATATATGCAACTTTTGTAAAAATATGCATAGAAATGCCTAAATATGCAATATATGCAATCACTAATTAGCGCTAATTAACTTCAATTAGTGTAATACGTCTACATATAGACTATAATTAAAGATATGCAAAAAATAAAATATAATGTACTTTGCATATAATCTAGTCTCTATTTATTATTCATTCCTTGTATGTATTTTATGTTCTTTTTCGCAATATAGTAAATGGTGCACCAAAACGCTCCAGTTTAACTGTGGAGTTCTCAAATCTCGGATTTAGATTATTAGCGCCTGGGAATTTGACAGGCGATCAATTAGACGACACATTAGATCACTTATACAAACGCGTCGTGGATCAAGAAAAGATGTGTCTGATGCAACTGCGAGCATTACACACCACCCTAACTTCATTCACAACCAGGACGTATAAAGATTGCCTGACGACTACTACTAATGAAGACTTACTAAAAGAAAAGATTCGCGATTACTTCAACCGTGCCAACCCTTTGGCCGGCTATGAAGAGGACAAAATTAAGCCTGTGATCGAGGAGAACATCGTTAAAGACACTAGACAGCTGATAGTGATGTATCAAGGACAATGTTTTTACGGGTAGAGCTGTGGCCAGGATATTCCACGGGATACAAAGTCCGAATTATCCTGCGGTAATCTGGGGTAGATGTCGCTTCTGGCGGTCGCACCTACACGACGATTTTCACGAGATCTGCAGAATAGCCACTAGGGAAATTTTAAAATGCGGTGATTTTTAGTACTTATTTGTGTTATATTTATGTTAATAATTTTTTTAATGGAAAATAAAGATGTTTTATATATTTTAATAGTTTTTTTTTTATTATATTAATCAAATTTAAAATGATAATTATGAAGGTTTCAAAGCCGGCATCAAAAAAATAAATAATGTGTAATAAAAAATTATTTTTGTCAATTATTATAATTACTCTAATAGCTTCCAAATAACAAAATTCAGCAATTATTTTTAATAATTTCAACGTTGGAACATAGAATTACTTGCCGTTTGGACTACATTAATCGCTATTTTAAGCTAAAACATTGACTTGGAAGCATATGTAATAATGTTAATAAATACTGAAATAAAATATTCTCATGTAGCATTCTTTTCCTATAATTTTACTTCTATAGTAAATTATAATACTTTATATAATAACATAATAAATAATATTTCATATTAATCTCTTTTCACGCCTTTTCCAACAATTAAATCAAATATCCCACATAGCCAAATTTAAATTGCTCGCAATTATTCATTAGTAGCTTCAACGTTAAAACATAAAATTACCCACTATTTTGTATTACATTAATAGTTACTCTAATGCTTTTACGTTAAATTCACTAAAAATAGTGGCGGGAAATTTAAATTTGGCTATTGAATGTATACCATTACCTATTCCTCCGTGAAAAATAAATGCTTGGAATTTTACACGGCTCGCAGTTTGCAGTTGCCCAAATCTTTAACTATTAGTGTACATACTACAATGTAGCTGACTACTTTAATTAAATTTATTTTAAATATATTGTGAAATTATGATATCACGTAATACTTTTTTAAGAGGGGGCACTGCAATTGTTTATAATTAATTATCAGTCGTTCTTATACAATATCATTCCAAAAGTCATAGCTGTCAATGTAATACACTACGACGGATTGCACAATAAAAACATAGAGGTCGCTGGAAAAAAGTTTTAAATAATATTTATTTTTTGATTCCATATACGATACAAAACAGTATTTAGTTCACCAAACTAACTAAGTAAAGAATCTGGCTACAATTGAAACAATCTTTGCATATACACTCATTTCAAAGATTCAACAATAAAGGAAACTGTAATCTGGCTGTCAAAACAATTTGTCACAATCTATGTTAGTTTACAGTTGAACACGGCAGTTACAGATCCATACTGATCTTCAAAAATAATTTAACACTGCGTCGTTATTATTGATAAGACGAGTTCTTACATTACTTTCCAAGTTCTAAATTGTTTAAAACTTGCAAAGGGTTCATTTTTTCCGGTTTGTACGCTTTATTAAGTAAAATTAAAGGCCGAAAACCCTTTGTTGCCTAGAACAACATCTCTACTATGGTTTGTATAGATTTAGATATGTTCCAATACGTTACAAATGAATTATGTTGTTTGTAAATTTAACCTGCGGCGCCATCTATTTATTCATGCTTCTTTAAAGGCCCTTTGTTAGAGTGGATGTTGTACAGCTACATTCACGTGAATGGTATTCCAATTTGAAATTGTTACGTGTATAAAGGCCGTTTTACACCTGGCTATTTATTGCGCAATTTATTGGCCAATTTAAAATTTTACGTGTATACCACGGATTAAATACGTATTATATACGTAAAATTTCAAATTGCCCAATAACACGGATTAAATAATAAATAGCTAGGTGTAAAACGGCGTTTATAAAGCAGAATTCAGCCAGATGCAGCTAGTGGCTATTTAATGGCCGGTTTCTACAACGTCAAAAGAGTAGTTGTCTGCTGTCCGGTACCTAACGTACCTATCTGACAACTTGATAAAATAAGTTTCTCGAAGAGTACATAGTGACATGACGAAAAATATCTAGGCTTGTAAGGTATCTGCTCCATCTCCTGGGGCTTGTAAAATATTGGATGCTTTGAATACTGAAATCACTTGAAGTGCTGCTACATTTACGTGATAACTGACGATGTGATGTACCATCGGCTGCATAGAAAACTGGTACAACATAAAAATGCGTTTACTTACCCAAATGTTTACTGTGTAAGCAGTCTGTTTGTCAAGTAACATGGAAACAGGTTAGGTTTTTTTTTGAATCTCGTTTAATTGTGGCATATTAATCTTATTGACAGATATAAATGATATTAAATTTAATTTTTATATGCTACAGCCCAAATCAATCAATTAAAACTAGCTGCACCAGTTTTCTATACAGCCGATGGTACTTCTTTGTTTACGTCTTTAATTATTTACTGTAATAATAATAAACATTCGAGGTTAAATAACTATATATTTAGCACAACTGCACTGTAGGGGATAATATACTCTTCTGTAGTTTACTGCAAACACGGAAAATAATGATTCATCATCATCCATCATGAAACTAAACAATAGCAAAATATCGAGACAACACAAACTATCAAAAAGGATAGCTACTATAAGACATTTATACCAGTTTATACCTTATACAGAAACGCTATTTTGTGTAAAAGGTTATCGATACTCGATAGATAGATGATAGTTAGCTAAAAGATAATTCTGACATATATTTGCAAGATATCTCTTATGTGCGAGAAATCGGGCAATAATGTAGCTATTTAAGCTGTTCAGACATACCTAAAAAATGTAAAACTACTTGGCTAGACACTGTTGAAAATGCCAAAGCACAACTTAAACAATATAGTGCATCATTAAGAAGAGCGTCCAAGCAATAAACTTGGCCAAAATTACACGATTCTCGAGCGAATTTCATCATTCATCAATTCATCATCGCGTCGAGAGATCTTGCATTTCGGTAAAATGCGCCAAAACACCGCCTAGTGGCGCCACTAAATACGAAATATAAATAAACTCCCCTAAGCGCGTCCGCCAAGATATTTAGAATAGAGGAATGTTTGTATTTATTTATAACTGTCCTCGGTGTCGATTAAAAAACGCTATTTCACCTCTATTAGTATTAAACAATTCACAACAATCCATTCTTGTAGAGTGAGAGTTTCATAATCGTTACGGTTGCGATCAAACTACATACGTATGTGAATCATCGCTTGTCAATGCAGTAATGAAAGTCGTGCCCTTTTCGGATGCCTGGTTATATATATTTATTTATATTATACGTTTGATTCCTCGACGGCGCCATCAATTGCACGATCAATTCGCGAGCACCGTGATCATCCGTCGCCGTACCATTGTGTAACGTCGCAATCCGCGTATTTCCGGTGTGGAATCTGCCCACAGAGCGCCCGGCCAGCGAATGTCTGCTGTTGACACACGGGTGAACGATTTCGTGCGTTCGATACGCGAAGAATCGTTCGGTCATTTAAGAAAGGTGAACATACGTATAATACGGTGTAATATGCGTGCACTAGAGCGGATGAGAACGACAGAATAACAATTCAGCGAAAGAGAATGTCGGGATATATACAGAGCGTAGGTTTAAATAGCATATAGCATATTTAAAACAGTTTCAACACACGAATTCAAGTTTCAATAAGTCACGAGTTAGTTTTTACGCCTCCGTCCAGAAAAATCCATTTGGCATTGCTTTAATCGTCGAAAATATACCATTTTCCTGTCTAGGCCGGCAAAAAAGTCACTTAAAGCACAGTATGGTTGGCAACTCTAAACTCTAATTAAAGTTGACAGAAAAGAGAATTTTCATGACGTGACTTATAATACAATACATACCTAATTCATAGAAGAGTTTGTGGGTAATCAATTGTCGATAACCTGTTGCACGACCTTCTAGCAATATGAGCTGGCGTCTCCATTGCATTTACTATTGATAAATACATACAAAATTATCGAAAATCATTATTTATTTTCGGATCGTCAAAATGTCAAAATACCAACCGATAAAACATGATCTTTTGCCAACCTATATTGTTAACCCTCTGACGTCTATCTTTTTAATTATTTTTAGTAACAAAATTAAGATTTGTCGGTCCAAAAAATGGTGTGCAAAACACAGGAACACAGTCAGAAGATTTTTTGCGAGTATTCCCTAATAGCCAAATTTAAATTCCCGGCAAAATTTTTAGTGATTTCAACGTAAAGGCATTACAATAACTATTGATGTAATACAAAGGTGGTATTTATGTTTTTAAAGTTTGAAGTTACTAGAATAAGTGCGGGAAATTTAATTTATACAATTGGATCCTAAATAGCAAATTTAGAAATTGCTCGCAAATATTCTTAGTAACTTCAACGTCGAAGCATAAAACTACCCATCATTTTGTACTATATTAATAGTTATTTTAATGTCTTTACGTTGAATTCACTTAAAAATGTGGCGGGAAATTTAAATTTGGCTATTAGGGGATTATTGTTACACAAACTCTTAATTATATATCTTTATTACAAAGAAAAAAAAAAAAAAAAGAGAACAGGGTTGACATATCCTCTATAAAGTTGTCGATTTTACCATAAGGCTTACAAATTTCTTTTTCTATTTAAGTTAAAATTTTACTAACTTTGTAAAATTATTTTAAATCAGTTTATTTTTTTCTGGCAAAGTATGCCGTTTTTCATTTTTGGTTCGCAAAAATGCAATAAGACAAAATAAAAATTGGAAATTACTCTAAAATCATTTATTTTGAGAACTATCAATTTAAATTTTTCAAATTATGTAATTAGTTCATGCTTATTGTAGACGTTTCTTCGTTTGTGTTACACCAATTACATTGGTGCATATTTTATCTTTCTTAGCTATGTAAATAGCTATGTAACAGGGTCTAAGGGCAACACAATCGCTAAGAATTATGTTTAAAAGGAATAACTTACTAACAATATATGGTATTTACATTTACGAATGTCTACTTTTTAATTTTAAAAATAAAAACTCTTTCACAAATAGTCAAAAATTGCACAATTATGAAACAAGAAATAAAATAAATTATAACGTACCTATCCACAAGCTAACCAAAACTGAAAAAGGCATAACTTACAACTGTATAAAGTTTCACAAGAGATTACCAAATCATATTAAATTAGAGGGTAACCTACATAAATTCAAAAGAGCAGTTTACTCATATCTTTGCAATGTAGAACCATATACAATCCACGAGTTGTTGAATCATTAAATTAAATGCATATACTATTTCTTTAGAGACTTACTTACTTAAAGAGTGTATATTCTGTCTTATTTAATACCGTTTTCGACTTACTCCACTTTCATGCACTGATTGTATATGGATTGTATTTCTATTTTATTTTAATACATAATATGAACAAAGTAGGTAGATATACTCAACGCGTAAAGTACAATAAGTCGAAAACGCAATAAATTACAAGCCAGTGTCAAAACTGTAGCGCCAACGAACAAACCTTAGGTTTGTTCATTGGTGCTACAGCAATAACACTGGTGCATATTTTATCTTTCTTAGGTATGTACATGTACCTACAGAGTAAATCTTCTATCTTATTTTAATCACAAGCCAGTGTAGAAAGTGTAGCACCAACGAACAAACCTTAGATATCTGTTAACCTTAATAGCCAAATTTAAATTTCCCGCCACTATTTTCAGTAACTTCAGCGTAAAGGCATTAAAGTAACTATCAATGTAGTACAAAATAGTAGGCAATTTTATGTTTCAACGTTAAAGTTACTAAGAATAATTGCGGGCAATTTAAATTTGGCTATGTGGGAAGCATGCAAGAAAAATATTAATAAATCTTTCTACAACACTAAAATTGTAGCTCTGTAAATAGGAAAAAAAATATGTTTAAAATGTAGGTAGACCCACCACAATTCGTAAAATAAGACTCTTCTTCTATTTCAAATTTTTATTACATTTTATTACATTCAAATTCGCATTACAACAACACAACCGTTTTTTTTAATCATTTCAAACTTCCCGCCGATCTCATAACCCCGCGAAATTTATTTTTGAAATTAGCTCCTATAGGTTTTTCTTTTCATTTTAAATGATTTCCGAAGCAAGATGCTATAGTGTTTTATACCTATTATAAATCACTCTATGTACTTAATTTATGAAAAATAATTCAAGGAATTTGTTTTTGCGGAACAGCTTTGTTGTGATAATGATAGAAACGTTTAAATAAAATGAGTTGACAGAAAAAACAAGTAATTAATTAAAATTGTGTAATATATTGTTCTATTTGTATTTATACAGCTCACTGTAACTTTACTAATAACTATTTATATGTCAGGGTGTAAGTGGTATTCGTATCGGAATGCAGGACACTCGGTATAAATCGTATTGTATCTACCTAAAATAACAGATACAAAACCGGGAGACGTGAGGAGAGTAAACAACCAGACGGAGGAGGGAGAAAGAAAGAGACGCGAACTGTACGGAAGCGAGTACGCCTGTAAACAACACACAACAAACCCGGCCCTACAGTCTGCTTCCACTTGCCCCGCGCACCACCGTTTTACGTTTTGTTTCCAACTTGTACGCTGACGTCATTCATGAACCGACGGATAGACGGCAATGGTGGGGATGACGTGAACTGCGAGAGTCCGGCGTTTAGTTTTCAAAACAACCGTGCGCTTTTGTGAGATTGCGGGCACTCTCCTGATCGAATTTCGCGATTTTTTTTTCAACCAAGTCGAGGGAGGAACGTACTCAGAGTACACGCGAGTATCAGTTGGATTTGTGCAGTTTTTATAAACGATTCGACATTTCGTCCATTCGCCCCATTTCTGGTGGTTATCCGTCGGTGGTGTTCACGTAATCGTCGCCATATATACAAACACACACACGCGTGCACCCAGATAACAACAAAAACAAACGGTGCGTCTGAGAGAAATTCGCGATGGATACGGCATTGAGGGAACAAGTCATGATCAACCAATTCGTCCTGGCGGCGGGATGCGCCAGGGAACAGGCGAAACAGCTGCTGCAAGCCGCCCATTGGCAATTCGAGGTGAGCCTTTTACGATATCCTTCCTTGTAAACAAACGGCAGTGTCTGCATGTCAATGAACATGGCCGCCCTCTGTGTCGGCGTTTTACGGTCGCGTTCAATCGACGTGAGCGCTTCGAATGCGCTTGGATTTCCTCGACACGGCAAATTGTTGATTGAAAAATAGATTTTATTGTGCTGACGATAAAAATATATATCTATTTCCGGTGCCGAATCGGTAAAGAAAGAATTAGTGGTGATTAGTCGAGAATGGCGTGTTTTCGCTGTTTAATGTGTGTATTAATGACAGTAGGAAAAAAACGCTTAAATGTGAGTAGTATCTGAGGTCGATAAACTTGCAAGATGGGCAATTTAAAACCGTAAATACAACGTATCGTGTTATTTTCTAATACAAAAGATTAAATAAATGACTTCGTAACGCTAGATTGCAATTTTCGTAAGCAAAATATTGACGTTTAAAATGTGTCAATTATATTATTCTACCAGTTCTAATTTAATTTAATTAGGTAGGAGCAGGAACAATAAATGCCAGATTGGTAAAGTAAAAAATACTTTTTGAAACTGTAAAGTGCATAAAACAACACATGCTACCTTTATACAAAATGGAAAAAACAGCATTAGGGAAATATTGTTACAGTTTATTTACAGTTCTTTCTTGAGTGTTTTTGAGGGTATATTTGACCATATAACTGCCGCGAAAGAAAAATCAGATGGTAGTTACATATCCTTTTGTGACTTCTTCTTTATAATTATCTTAACTAATAGATTTCGATTTATTTCCGTTAGATATTTCCTTATATTGTTTGTGTTTTCTTAGTTTTAACGGAAATCTTGTATTGAATATTAAATAAAAAATGATAATATTCCAAAACTAAGAACATACAACAATATAAGTTAAATAATAGAGGTTCATTTCATAACTTAAATATTAATAATAAAAAAAAGAAACTTAGAGAATGAAATATTTATTCATCCCACCAACTTAAACGCAGCCTTAAGTTCGATGCAGCATCATCCAAGAATGTCAATATTTCTCAGTGAGATAGATATTCCCGGAAGCCTCTCATATATTCTTATTGGAAAGATGAGTCTGTATTTATATTTTTTAAAATCAGTATATGCATCATCAATCTAAATGGACAAACATCGTACGATTTCTTATCCCCACCTAATAAATAAAGTTAAAATTTCATAGTATTGAGCCATTTTAAGAACTGTGGTTAAAAAAAAAACAATAAAAATCATTTTATTGTTTTTTTTTTCACACATTAAATATTAAAATTAAATTACTATTTTTCCAATGTGATTCTTTCTTGACCTGATCTGGTGTGATCTGGCTGGATCTTTTCACACAATAGGAAACTGTCATTGAGAAGCATTTCTAGCGTATCTTATTTCTAATTTTGTAATGATATCTGTTAAGAAATATAAGTGACATGAAATAAAAGCTAAATTGTTGGAAATCTGTTCCTTTTTCGAAAGCCTAAACACTTCCTGAATACTCTGTATGTCCTGGTCTTTCTCCTCTGTTACGTTTCTCACGACTTCGATGGACTTCTCAAGATTTTCGACGTAGAAAACTGCTGCTTTTCAAATGTCTTAGCGAATAATAACACAAGGAACTACAAGTATGATCACAATATTGAAATTAATAGAAATTATAATAATTTCGTTATTGTGATCATATTTGTAATCTTAGTAGGCGACGATTCTATAATGACAGCCGTTTTTTTTTTGATATTTAATCGTGTTTGGTTGGAAATTTCATCGCATTTTAAACAGAAATAAATTTCATCCGTACCATTATCAATTCGTTCAAGAACTAGATCAATGTGATTTCAATCAAAGTTTGCGCCATCTCATTCTGGGCATAATGTATGTAATTTAATTCTGCTGAATGTCAATATTACTACAAGTGTGCGTTAGACAAAATGGCAGTTGTATCGAGAATTTGGTGTTCAAATTATGAGTTTTGTGGTTAATTCTTTTTAACCACTTAATTTGAATATTTGATAGTTTTAGAAAATGTAGATGTTCTAAATATTTATGTAAGTACCTGATTTAATGAGTTACTTCCCTAATAGCTAAATTTAAATTTCCCGCCACTATTTTTAGTGACTTCAACGTAAACCCATTAAAACAACTATTAATGTAGTAGAAAATGGTAGGTAATTTTATGTTTGAAAGTTGAAGTTACTAAGAATAATTACGGGCAATTTAAATTTGGCTATGTGGGCTTTCGCAAGTTAATATATTATAAGTGGAGACCGGATTATATGCAAAGTGCATATATTTTATTTTTTGCATATCTTTAATTATAGTGTATATGTAGACGTATTACACTAATTGAAGTTAATTAGCGCTAATTAGTGATTGCATATTTGGCATTTTAGGCATTTCTATGCAATTTTTACAAAAGTTGACTATATTGAATATTTTAAGCTTTTTCTTATCCCTTTCTATTAGTAAAAATCCTAGAAATCCTAATGTAGATCGACACACCGCATTCTCCAGAACGATAATCTTATATTGGTTTCTCTAATACTTTTTTCCAAGAACTGCACGTGTTTAATTTCGCCTAGCAGAAGGGATGTGGAAAATACGTTTTATTATTATTAATTCTCAAATAAACAAGAAGGTTTATCAAATTTCTTTTTACCTGGAAGTATGCCTTGTGAAAAAATTTTACTATGTGTTCTGGACGGCTGCACATACATGATAAAAGCCGGCGCAAAATTTTTTAAAGTAACATTATTCATACCACTTGTTTTAGCTCATGGGTTCAATCGTGTAGCCGAAGATATAGAATCAATTCCTTCTGATTAATGATTTAATTAGCAATGTCAAACAAGTATTTTTAAAAGCACCTTTACGAATCTAACTTTATAAGGAGCGACTTCCCGGTGTTAAGTTGCCTCTTGAACCGATTATTACGAGATGGGGGTGCATGGTTAGAGGCTGCAATTTTTTTCGTAGATAATTTTGAAGGAATAAAAAATGTAATTCTTGAAATCACTGTTGACTGCATCTCTAGAAAACTGTAAAAAGATAGTAAAATCAAACAGAATTGCCAACAAACTTTGTATATTAAGTCAAATTATACGCTTTGTTTCAAGTTCCAATTCGTAAACTAGAAACGCAAGGGATAGTCGCTCTCGGAATCAGTCGAAATAGTACACGAATTTGATATGCTATGTAAGAAAGATTAAGGGTACAATAGATAATTCTATATACGATAATTTAAAAAAGAGTAAATAAAATGCGGGGTATTTGAATTGAAAAAGTTAGAAAATTTTGGAAGGTGAAACAGTAAACGATTTCGACTTTAATTTTAGTTTAGAATGTATTGCAAAGTTAAAAATGCACCAATTACCATCTGTGATGTTGAAAGAAGCATTTCTATTCGAAACATATGTATCGATAGAAGACAAAACTTTCTTTTACAAACAATTTTGAAAAACATTTAATTATATTGTTTTAGAAATATGTTGTGAAAAAAATTTTGTGCAATAAAGTTAATGTTTAAATTTCTGTTCTTATTTATTTTATGTAAAAATTTTGCGTATTGTCGCAATTTTTTTTTGCATATATGCCCCAGGTTTATGCATATTTTCTCAAAAATCGATGCATGTCATATATGCGCATATATTCCAGTTTGCCTTTGCATATAATCCGATCTCTAATTATAAGTAGTTACGCTATTAATGATGTTTTGGAAATTATAGGTATCTTTTATGCACCCCAGCACAGATTATTACAAATATCTTATTCCTTAAATCAAATTCTTAAAATTAATTCATTTGTACAGTCACCGACAGTAATATTTAGCACATAGAACAATACTGTCGGCGATTGTACGTCATTGCATCAGTTTATTAACTCAACTAACGCAAAGACAATATCGTGAATTAAATAAAAATTATTTTCGTAGTTATAACCGTACTAATCATATTTGCTTACGAAAAATCATTATTTTTGAGTCCTTCACGTTAAAACGGAATCTTCTGCTTTAGGAACCACCTCTGGCTTTTATTTATTTTTTCTACAATATCGTTCAGCCACGTTAAAAACGTCACCGTAGCGCTCCATCGCTCCGCTGGCTGAGCGACCCTATACTCGACGCGTCTACTCTCCTGTTATAACCCGTCTTTTTCTAACGTCGCCTCGCCCCTCTCTTCTCAATCACCCGGACGATTCCGCGCCTGTCCTAGCGTAATATACGTTCGTTCATATATCGACTCACGCTTTTGGTCAAGGGCTTCAAGGTC
The DNA here is from genome assembly GCA_004143645.1 of Protaetia brevitarsis. NCBI lineage: Eukaryota > Metazoa > Arthropoda > Insecta > Coleoptera > Scarabaeidae > Protaetia > Protaetia brevitarsis. The sequence goes on along the minus strand of RXPK01004144.1, from coordinate 40,343 downwards.
ACGCGTGTATTTTCGTGCCCACCATTTCCTGTATTATATCATCGCAAATCGACGCCGGGTCATTCGATGGATCGCCGAATACGGCTTTCACCATTGTTGTAGTCATTATTTGTTGTTATTATTATCATTATTATTGCACAACCATAAATCATAGAATATACGGTAGAAAATCTAACGACGCCTATTAAAAAAATCGTTCAGCCGAGCGCAAAGTGTGTATTTTTTTTTGGTTAGTGAGTTGTTGAAGTAAGAAATAAAAAATCATAACCATTCCGATATATGAATGGAGTTTGCCGTTAGGATAAATAATTGTTATTATTATTATTCTTCAGTCTATATTTAGAATTATTGATATGTATTTTGTGTGTTGTGGTTATTTTCCGATACATTTTTTCGGTGATAATAAACTTAAACCGCTTATTTCTAATTCATTTACATAACATAATACGTTAATGTTAAGGCGTTAGCTAAGAGATAATTATGCTGTTATTGTTTGTATCGCTAACGAGAATAATGAGTAAGCGCGTTGAAGAGAAAGTGAAATAAAAAACTGGTTTTCAAATACAGACGTGTGTTGCCAGCGAATAATTTCAGACAATTACTTTGTTTGTTTTTGTATCTATTTTCAATCGACGACTTGTGAATTTTAAGTGTTTCGTGTTGAGGGAAATAAATTGATAGATATGACCTTTTGACGTGAATGAGAACAAACTTGCTGTCATTTGAAGTTTAACAAATCAAATTCTAAATATGATTTAATATAATTATGTACCATAAGTCGCTGTTAATAGGGTGGAATATTTATTTGTTTTAACACTTGGAAAACATACTATGAGATTCAAAATGATTGTCGTAAAAAAAAAACTGTTTTCCGGAAAAAATTATCTATACTTATTACCAATTTAATGAGCGAAGTTAGTTACATACAAATTTCATACATTAAATAAATTTTCTTGACATTTAGCGACATTAGCGTTCGTGTTGTAGTATCTTTCGGTTATTTATCTTATAATTTGTTTCAAACCGTTTATATTTACATCTAATATCACCAACAATAGTATTTCTGAATACTGTAAGAAAATAGGGAATTTATCTGTGGTAATTAGCTCAACAAACAGGTAAAAAAATCAATATTAACATTAATGAAATAGTTTATTACATTTATAATTTTATAGCTTTATCACACACCTTCAGCGCAATGAGCTGTCAAAAGAAAGTTACATTTCATCCCTATAAAGTTTCTACGGCACAGGAATTATTACCATTAGATCACGATAGGCGATTGGAATATTGTCATTGGTTTAATAACAATTTAAGGGACAGTGACTTGCTAAACAAATCATTTTTCTCGAATGAAGCCTGGTTTTATCTAACAGGCTATATCAATTCACAAAACTATCGTATCTGGTCTGCAGAAAATCCACACGAATTTCGAGAAACGCAATTGCATTCCATAAAAGTTGGAGTTTGGTTAGCTATGTCCAGGCAACGAATAATAGGGCCAATTTTCTTCGAGGAAACTGTAACAGCCCAACGTTACCAACAGATGTTGGAATTGTTTATTGCAGAGTTACAAGAAAATGAGCTTGAAGCAGGTTATTTTCAGCACGATAATGCTCCAGCACATACTGCTCGACAAACCTGCCAATATCTTCAATAGTTTTTTGCTGACAGGTTCGTTAGAACACAAAGATGGCCACCAAGATCGCCTGATCTAACCCCATTAGATTACTTCATGTTTGGCTATCTAAAAAATAGGATCTATAGAAACTACATGCATGCCATAGAAGAACTGAGAGATGCAGTTTTGTCACTTAATAATTATACTAATTGTATGTTATAATTTAAAGTAATAAATAAATTTAGTTAAACACCAGTTAGTACTGAATTGTAAAAATATTAATTTAGTAAAGTTAAATTAATTACATTTCATTTTTACAAGCAGAAACACCAATCCATAGTCGTTTATATAATGCGAGTTCAAATATAGGTTACGTTTTCCTTATTTATGACAGATCTGTTTACTTTCTTGTGTTCCAACACTGACTTAGTTCAAACCTTCATTACAAACACGCGGCATGTACCTACACCCTGTTACTATCTATAGGAGCGGATTTTACAATCTTTTTGAATCTCATAGTATATTTTAAGTTACATGGGTTGGTAGTTTGTGCTTTTAAAAACTGAGCTTTAGTAACTGTAAAATGATATGCAACGTATCATTCTTTAATAAATTAAATGCGATTTGAAGGTTCACAAATCTTCGATTATTTATGCAACCGAAACTACAAGTCTGCATACTGCATACCGAGCAATACATAAATCGTGCAATCATTCTCGATCTCAGTGTATGTGTTCGGATTATATGCAGTTACCTCGTTAATAATTACGACAGCACAATCAATATATGTATACAGTGAGTAAATAGCACTTATAATTTCAATGGAAAATTTTCAACAACTCCAATAAACCGATCGTTATTCATTTTTAAGTGTGCTTACTTTTTGATAACCACAATTGCTACAAAGCTACTGCCAAAATGCTTACTAACAAAATAGATAACTCAAATTAACTTTTTTTCTTGTCGGAGGAATGTTTATTTCCTAATAAACAACCGCATGTTGTAAGATATTTGTCCACGATTTCTCAACGCAATGTGTACTTTATGGAGATAACTGATTGACGGATAATATAAACGTTAAAATTTTTGTAATATTTATGAGAAGTTTGTGTATATAGAAACAACCTACATATACACTACCGGTCATTGAAGTTAGGACAACTAGTATAATTTTAAAAATCTTTTTTTTTTCTCAATATTTAATACTTTTATCATTATTGTAAAAATTTCTACAATAAAATAAGCATGACAACAAAGTATTTAAGACGGAAAGCATCGCACAGTGTTTCGATTTTCACAAGTTAGCTGGACAAAATTATTTCGTTACATTTTTTGCCTCGAAAAATATTGTTGTATGCGTATAATTTTTTTTCTGTATATAATAACCATCATCATCAGTTTGTGTGTATACAGGGTGTCCCAATCATCAAGAAATGAAAGATTGTCAACTGAGTTTTTTCAAAACATTATTTTATGAATTGTTATATATCGTCGAACTGCATGCCTTAAAAATACTTTGTACTATACAGGCTGTTCCATTTTTCAGCTACTTATCAAAAAGGTTAAATAGAACAGTCAGTATATTATTGAATATCTGGATAGTCCAATCTCAAAGAAGCAAATTGATATACCGATACTAAATATTCCATCGGTATTTTTTTAGTTATTTACTGTGTTGTCCCGAAAACAATTTAAGGCTTAATACACCGCCATTTTTATTTTTTTCTAATTTGATCAAAAATTAATGTTACTGTAATCGCCGTAGGCTCTGTAGCGTTATTTTAATGTATTTGTATACAAGATGTTTCATAACGCATAATGTAACTTTTTCTAGAAAATTTTGAATTGAACACAATGTATATATATTTCGGTACATTCGTCTTTTTGCAAGTTTTTATTTGGTATCACATTTTTGAAAAAATATTAAAAAACAATAATAGAGTTAATCGAAAAACAAAGTTAAAAAGTTTAGTAAACATAAGGGTACATGCAGGGATAGTCTATGCTTGCGCACAGTTTAGACTTAGATTTTCGTTCAGAGAAATCATGTAACTAGGTTTAGCTAGCTTCTTCTATTTAATAAAATACTGTTTCATCGAAAAGTATATATTGAATAAATAAAAGCGATAAATAAAAGCTAAACATTAAAGTATTACAAACACCTAACACGTGTGGGTTAAGTATTTCAAAACAAAACTACGTTATAAAATACTCCTCCTACTACTTCTATAACTATATAATAAATCAATAAATATAAAAGTAAATTCATAAATAGTGAAATTATTCATTCTCACTATATTCTTCCTCAGTCGAATCAGCTACAACATAGTCTCTCTAACTCAAAGTAATATGGTTGGACGGAAGTAGGAGGAGTATTTACCGAAGCAATATTAAATCTAAAACTCTGAAGGGAGACTTACCACTTTTTTTTGGAGTTTCCTAAGCCCATTAATTAGAGGGTCAGATGTGATAATTAACATATTTAGCAAATCTCTATTCGTTGCAATACATGATCGCTTCCGAGTATTATGTTCTCGAAAACTTCTGGCAGTTTCTACTACCAGACAATCCCGCTGAAACTTCTGCGGCAACCACTAGCTCGGATGTACTTCTCGAATTCACTAAATCCTCAACACGTCTTCTTTTGGTTCTGTCGCTCGATTCCACAAATTCTTTGCGAGACCGTCCAGATGTGTGACAACATTCTGGTGTTAGTAACTTCGAATGATTAAGCATACTTTATTTATGAAAACTAAATTATTACAAATTATCCTAACCCCGTGCTCCACCTGAAAAGGTACTACACGAGGCTACCTATTCTAAGTACTATATGAGTTCCATAACAATTGAAATGATCCTACTCTAACTAAATAACTTCCCTATGATTTTTAATAACAAAAATATAATACAGTAGCCTCGCGATCATACGAATATTACTTTTGAAAAATGATAAAAAATGTAAAATGTGATTAGTTCACATAATCGCGAGTCTACTGTAAATCAGTCAGCTATCAGTTATTATTAAATGCGCCCATGGAACGACTTTCGTTATCTCCCAGCATTCGCCAAGGACACTGATTATATATAATATACTTATATAAAATCAATGGCCACGGAGTAAGGGAAAACCATGGCAAAAACCTTACTCTGGGAGGAAATGATTAAGGATAGCAGGAAACTGTAAATCTTCTGCCATCCATCCCGCATATTTGCTTAAAAAGCGTTCTCGACTCTTCCCACAATTGTACCACTTGTCTGATAATTTCGAAGAAAACCTGCATATCGCATTTTTTGTTTCCCTCAATGATGCCTCCGCAACCTCGAAAATCGTATTTGCAACAAAAATTGGTACAGCATGTTGTTTCGGTATTTTTTCCCATGCTTCAGCCATTCTTCAAACAGCTCCAATTTTTCAATAAAGTAGCAGTCTAAAGAATTAAAAAAAAACATAGTTGTACAAAAGTGTGCAGCTAAAATCTGTTATATTTTGGAAGTAGAAGCTTGCAGCTACAATATAAATTAATCTTGGCCTGGGGGCACACGGGGGCATATAGTTTCGAGACAGTTGAAAAAGAAAAATCGGCGAAAAGTCGACAAAATTGAAGAAGAAGAAGATTTTTAAAATTATTGAGCTGAGCTTTTACAGTTTATAGACAAAATTAGCAAGTACTTACCTTTAGCTTGAGAATCCATCACACTGAAATATATATATATGCTAATAAACAGCACGGTGAAGTATTAGCACAAAGAGGTGCAAATAACAGTAAATGCAAATTTACTTATCCTTCCCTTTTACCCTGGGCTAATTGATTCATTAAACGATTAATTAGGAGACAAAAAATTTTAAATCCTATCTTTGAAAGGGTTGTTTGTCACTGTCAAACTTCACTTTTCAACAATTCGCCAATGACTTTTGTCCAGCTAACTTGTTATAATCGAAACACTGTGCATCGTTAGAATAAGCCTATTAAAGAGAAAATTGACGGCATTATGCGCACAGAAAATTATAGATTCATATCGGAAGAAAATGCTGTAACGTTAGGATTGCGGTTGATTGGGGAGAACTTCGTGTTTGCGCATGATAACTACCCCAGAGTCCGGATTTGAACCCCATCGAATTATTGTAGGATGAGCTGGACAGGCGAGTAAGGAAAGTCTGTCCAAACTTCGAAAGAGCACCTGTGGTGATTTCTACAAGCCGAATGCAACAATATTTCCTAGGAAACTCTGAAAAAAATTAACAGAGAGCATGCCACAAGTGGTCCGGCCCGTATTGAAAGCTAAAGGACTTTCTTCGACGAGAAGAAAGTATAATATTTTAATGGGAATGTTTTGTTTTATTTCTTATTTCTTCTTGTTATTTGTTCATATTTTGTTTTTTCTACGAATACATTTTTATTTTCTTTCGAATTCCTATCGTTGTTGTTTAGTTAGCAGTAATTTATTAGCTGTTCTGACTTCAATAGCCGGTAGTGTACATTCCATTCAATTTTTACATTTTTTAAATTTAAAAATCGTCGCTAGAATAACTTTGTGTGCTTGAAGCAGTATCTACTGACGTCATCAAAGTAACTTGAATTCGTCTCAGAGTTGGATTTAAAGATGGTACAAACAAACGCGCTTGATTGTAATATAACCTTAATTTTATTATTTACTATATATGTACCTACCAAGTGAAGTTTTTAAAATATAATGATCGTTCTTTACATCAATCACATTGGTATCTGTTGTTATATTATCCATTTCTTGCATATTTGATGCAGTTATCAATCGGATTAAATTTAAAAAAAAACGACAGTTTACAAGACGATGTTAGTGTGGTTAGGTTATGTACCCTTACGACAAGTTCACATACGCCACAGTATATAACAGTAAGGACATGTTCGCAAAAATCCATTGTTCTTGAGTGGCCCGTTTTGAATGACCTTCAAGCCCAGCTGCCATTTTGTAAAGCTGTTGCCGGCAATTTTCAAACGTGTAGAATAATTTATATTTTAAAGGAAGTAGAAAAATAGATTAAAAAATACACAAATTTATGCGTTTTTATTCTGATTTTGTTGCAAATATTTATGAACAGTTTATAGTAATGGAAAACACGATTCCAGTAAAATAATGTTTGATTAAGTGATACATATATTTGCAAGTGTTTTACGATAATTATGTTCATATTCTATCCTTTTTGTGAATATAAATCTTTGTTTATATTTTTATAGTGTAAAAGATTCTTTTATGTTGTGGTTCTTTCTCAAATAAATTAATAAAAATGCAACAGCGTCGGTGGAAGGGACTTTCAAATTTCTGACACGAATACACAATAACTTTTAATTAGGGTTGAAGAGTTATGACTATATCGTTCTGTGCGATACAAAGATTGTTCCTTTCTATTCGACTACTTCATTTCTAACATCCAACCCTGCACTGGTTTGTCAACAATAATGTCCGGGGGTGCACAAGTGGATAGAGTTCAGACGTAGACTATATAATGTCGAATTGTCTATAATGTGAATAAATGTGATTAAAATTTATACCAGTAGAATGCAGTTCAAACCAAAATCACATTATTTTAAAAAGTGAACATAAAATGAATTAAGTTAGTTACTGCGATAAATAGTAATCTAGCTTAAAATGTGTATCTAACAAATAAATTGATTTAATGTAACCTAGGAATCTCTGCACAACGATAATAGTTCTTCTTATTCATGTACTTTCTTAATTCTTGTTGTGTCATATATATTAGATTCATTCGGAAATCCCAAGAAACTGCTACCATCGTTAGCATCAAAATTTATCTTGCGAGAGTGACTGGCACTACAACATGATACTCATTGGTGTCTTCTTTCACGATTGTTTGAGTTATTTCACTTAAACCTAACAATATAATATATAAGAAAGTATGTAAATGTTATGGCCACTGGCCACCGATCTTACCTTTTACACAAGAATATCATAGTTCATTAAATATTTTTTCAAAACTAATAAAATACGCAAAATAAATAAATAAAACAAGTAAATCATATAGATTAAACGGATGAATAAACTAATTTGCGTAGATACGAACGTAAACAATAACAAACTGCCATTTTGGGAAGCTGTTGTTTGTGTGAAGTTAGGTTTAGAAATTTGGACCGCTGTAACTCCTCTCTTGTCCTTACTCGGTGTACTCTGCATACGCGTTGATATACGATTTCCACAAATTGCTCGTAAGTCAAAGAGGAACCTCTTTGTGATCTGGATTTGCTTGCTCTAAACAAACAAACACACATAAATCGTGCTCTAAAATACAAACAAACGCCTAAAATTCCTTGGATCTGCTTAGATCAGACAAACAAACAAACCTAATGTATAAAATTGCAATCTGTATTGTATAATAGCATTAATATTTAATGTTTAATTTGTCTTTTTTTTAGTCAATTACGTCGATTAATATTGTGAATTTTTGGTAGCTTGATAAATATTGTGATTAATAATAGAAACGTCGTTATTTAGTATAGACAGACTGTAATTTTATTCAGCAAGTCAACATCCTACGCCGATGATAATATCTTTTCATACGTGTACATTGTATAGAGTAATGTCCAAACATATTTTATTTTATTATGTATTTGATTTCTTAATTGTGCAATGGCAAGATTTAATTAAAATAGCCAAGAAAGACTGGCGAATTATTCTACTTTGCATTTGAAAATAATTGCTGAATGCAATATCAGACAATAAATATTTGCTGGCTTAATTATTTTCGCATCACTCATATGAACTTAATAAATAACCTGTAAAATAAAAGAATGTGAAAGGAAAAATATTTATTATATATTGTATTATAGTTATTTGCACCAGTTTTCCCTAATAACAAACTTAGTTAAGTAGAGGTTCAGGCTTAAGGTGAACCTTAAGGTGAATATGTTTTGTACCGTCGAAACTAGGAATAAAGCTTAACTAAGTATTAAAAACGGATGGCAACAGTGTCAGACAGTGTGAAAGTGACTTGTAACTTGTAAGTTTTTGACAGAAACACACAGAAAGAAGGAGAATGTTGACTTTTAATTCTTGATACGAGTTTTCGAGTTTTCATTATTGTTGTCAGGTCAGTCTCAGGAATATTAACAGCTGATTCATAAAAGCAACACTATTATTGCTGAAAATTTGTTGTTTAATTAGATAAAACAATAAACTGTGTGCATTCGTGGTCATAGGAATGGTTATTTCGTCTTAGGTTACATGATAAACTTAAAAATATTTTTTATACCTACTCACACATCATAAGGATATTCAATTTCAGCTTCAATTAGGTGTAGTATAAATAATGCTGTACATTTGGTTACCCTAAGTCGCCGGAAAAAATGTAAGTTCGTCAAACATATGAAAATAATCTGCCCTTTCATTTACTTGTCTAGGTATACCATAAAAAATTATATTTAACTCGTCCAGTTCATCATCATCTTCAAACATTGTTATTTATTAAGATATTACGTGCCATTTTGTTCCAAAAATGTAAAAATAATAAATATCTCCACAACAATAACGAAAACACCGTAATACAACAAATAAAAGTCTCTTTCACTTGCCGCAATACTTTGTCATTTGAAACCAAAGTGAGGTAACTGGACCTTAAGCCGGCAATCTTCGCTTATTTTGAGTAACACTTAACTAGTTCTTAAGCAGCGGTACAAAACGAATTCATAGTTTAGGATCTACTTAGGAAGCCTTAAGTTAAGCTTAAGTATAACCGGTGCAAATAGCCGTTAGAGATATAAATATAGAACTACTATGTTTAAAATTACAAAAGAATAATAAAAATTATAATAATTAAGGACAATCTAAAAGAAAAATCACGGGACTCGTTACCAATATCGATCAAATTCTTCGCAGAAGTCATGCACTAGATGATATTGTTAAATTGGAATAGTATGTCGACATATTTGATCACTTATATGTTCGAATGTTGAATGAAGAGTTTTTTTCTTGTTAGTTCGACTACATCATCCAATTTAAATGTAACATACCTCCACAATACTATTTACAAACATTATACATTACTTACAGTGTTTACCCGCAAATTGCTTTTTATAATAATTGGAACCATTTCACGGTATTTGATGAGCTTCTTGGTGAAATACTTTCGGCTTCGTTCGAGTTAAAGCAACCATATGAATCTTAGTTCGATTCAGCTCTCTTATACATTAGAATTCAACAATACTTACCTCAAAACACCACAAAATGTTCTTAAATATCTTTCAAAAAAGCTGTGATGGTATAAAACAAACAATATCAGTGTAAATAAAGAAAAATTACGACAAACACGAATGACAGAAGTAAATAACAGCACCGGGAAAAATGTAAACAAACAAGATGGCGCAACGCTATGTTTGTTGGACGGCCTAATCATACGCTATTACATTCTTTTCATTGCGCTATCTTTATCCGACACATTATACGGTGTTAGTGATACCAAATATTAATAGTATATTATTAATATATAGTAATATATTTATATTGCATTTGAAGAAAACAATTTAGGGAAAAGATTTCGAAACGTAAAATATTCCAAACATTCATCGAGGTTAGAAAACATGTGTACAAATGCCGATAGTTTTATGTTGTATATAGACATGATCCTATAACAATCTATGTATTCAAACTTGTTTTCCTAGCTGTTATTGTTTACTAGTTATAGAGGAATTCCCTGCAATTGAAACATCATACATATTCAAATATTATTAATGGATGCCGTTCTTTATATGTATGTATATGTTAAATATTTTACGTCGCAGTTTTGAATTTAAATTCGGTTTGCAACGCAATTTTGTAATCCAAACACGTACCGGTTCTTTATATACATTTTTCATGGCACTAACGTGCAGTTTGTTTTGTTTTTAAAGTAAATATCTCGAGCGGTATTTATAGCAGAAGTTTCTCCTATATGTGTACTACAACATACGCGCAATTAGGCCTACTATAAAAGATTCAATCGATAATCAGCCGTAGTTCGTTGATTATTTCTGTAAAAGAATCGTTGTATGTACATACATCGTATGGATAGTATTATACCTACATACGTCGAATAAAAATATACATTTCTACTTTTTAATTTTGTTTTGTCTAGACCGCGAATTTTAGCGGGAGAACTAGAAAGCCATGGATTTAAAAATAGGCATATCTCACTTTGTCTGCATAGCAATAGCACGACAATAATAATTGTGCGGAAATTCAAACATGAGCCAGAGAGAATTTATATTTTTTTTTTTGTTCAATATAACGGCATGTGCGTTACTACTTCGGCGGCACCCAAACACTGCCGACCCAGGCATAACATAAATTATTTATTATGACAAGATGTGTGGCAAGGTCGTCGCGTTGCCGTGCGCAATGTCGGTATTATAATTATAATATATTATTTTTAATATGTGGTTTAGAATTCCGGATGTCCACAAAACGGGTTTTTATTATATTATACTAAAGGTTGATGGTTCTTTTTTTCTACAATAGTTTTAATTCAAAACTATAAGAAGATAATAAGATAACAATGACTATATTATTAAAAAAAACGTTAAAATTATTTAGTTGAATCTATAATTAAAAAAACTTTTGTAGGGAATAAAACCTTTTGGGTATTTGGGTTTAAATTGTAATTTAACTTTCTTTAAGTTATATTTCCTTTCTTTAATCACATTGGCGTTTACAATTATGTTTATTTTTTGGTATAAATTGAATTATTTCAAAAAGTTAATACACAGAGATTCAAAATGATTGTCAAATCCGCTCCTATAGATAGTAACAGCATGTAGGTATATGCCGCGTGTTTGTAATGAAGGTTTGAACTAAGTCAGTGTTGGAACATAAGAAAGTAAACGGATCTGTCATAAATAAGGAAAACGTAACCTATATTTGAACTCGCATTTCATAAACGACTATGGATTGGTGTTTCTGCTTGTAAAAATGAAATGTAATTTAATTTAACTTTACTAAATTATGATTTTACAATTGAGTACTAACTGGTGTTTAACTAAATTTATTTATTACTTTAATTATAACATACAATTAGTATAATTATTAGTGACAAAACTGCATCTCTCAGTTCTTCTATGTATGCATGCGGTTTCTATAGATCCTATTTTTAAATAGCCGAACATGAAGTAATCTAATGGGTTAGATCAGGCGATTTGGTGGCCATCTTTGTGTTCTAACGAACCTGTCAGCAAAAAACTGTTGAAGATATTGGCAGGTTTGTCGAGCAGTATGTGCTGGAGCATTATCGTGCTGAAAATAACCTGCTTCAAGCTCATTTTCTTGTAACTCTCCAATAAACAATTCCAACATCTGTTGGTAATGTTGGGCTGTTACAGTTTCCTCGAAGAAAATTGGCCCTATTATTCGTTGCCTGGACATAGCTAAACCAAACTCTAACTTTTACGGGATGCAATTGCGTTTCTCGAAATCTCTGTGGATTTTCTGCAGACCAGATATAATAGTTTTGTAAATTGTTATAGTCTGTTAGATGAAACCAGGTTTCATCCGAGAAAAATGATTTGTTTAGCAAGTCATCGTCCCTTAAATTGTTATTAAACCAATGACAATATTTCAATCGCCTATCGTGATCTAATGGTGATAATTCCTGTACCGTATAAACTTTATAGGGATGAAAATGTAACTTTCTTTTGACAGCTCATTGCGCTGAAGTGTATGATATGCCTATAAAATTATAAAATGTAATAAACTATTTCACTTAATGTTAATATTGATTTTTTACCTGTTTGTTGAGCTATTACCAACAGATAAATTCCTTATTTTCTTACAGTATTCAGAAATACTATTGTTGGTGATATTAACATGTATAGTAGGCTGCATTTTTAAATTTTCCCGCCTTTACACAAGGTGAAGTTAGTGGCAGTACCGCCATACACGGGAGAAGATAGGGGAGTGAGGAAGAAGGTTCTGGAAAATAAACGTACAAAAAGAAAGCCCGCGTTTTATTTACCATTTTAAACATAAAAAGGCCATCAAACTACACATGTAAATATAAACGATATGAAAAAAAATAAAAGATAAATAATCGAAAGATACTGCAACGCGCACGCCAATGTCGCTAAATGTCAAGAAAATTCATTTAATGTATGAAATTTGTATGTAGCTAACTTTGCTCATTAAACTGGTAATAAGTATAGATAAATTTTTCCGAAAAACAGTTTTTTTCTTACGACAATCATTTTGAATCACATGGTATATATATTATTAAATTATAACTTCTTTAAAGATTTAATTAAATTAATTAATTTAATTATCTATCTTATTAAAACAGGCACTAATTTTAATTGGAGAATCCAAAAATGCATAATATACAGGGGGTTCCATTAAAAAAAAATACAACTTTAATACCTTTAAGGCTTTTGGAACATCCTGTGTAATATAAGAATAATTTTTAAAAGTAACCATAGACCTCCACACTGAAAAAACCCATTTGGTTGACTCAACCAAATTTTAGTTGTATTGACTAAAATCTTTGTTTAAATATGAGGCAAACAAATATATTGTTGAGAGAACGAAATAATTTTGTTGATAAAATTTGTTTGTTTTAACAAATGTATGTAATACTTAAAATAACGAATTATTTCATTGAAATAATGAGGATGTATGTATATGTTTAGTTCAAATAATATTTTGTAAAATTGATCAAATGGAATATTTACTTCAAACAATAAATTTTATTGACTCAAATAGAAATAACACACAAAAGAACAAAACATTTTGTCGAAACAATTGGATTTATTTGCTTATTTGAAATATAAATTTTGTATAGTAACAACATTTTTGTTTTAAGTGAAATATACAGGGTGATTCTCAATATATGCGACAAACTTTAAGCGCTGATTCCTAGGGTTGATTCATAAAAGTTTATAAAAACATATGTCCAAAATCGCTTAGTTCTAAAGTTGTACAATGTTAATAGTAAGTTAACATAATTAATGTTTTTATTATAAATTAACAAAATAATTAGTAAAACAAAATTAACTTATACTAATTGTTGAAAATGACTGCCCCCAACTGCAATACAAGCTTCTATCCTCCGTCGTATTGACTGACGAGTGCGTTCTAAAATACCAGGGGTATTTCGAATTGTTTGAAAAGCTGCGATAATACGATTTCTCAGTTCATCGACATTTTCAATGGGAGTCGTATAAACTAATGATTTAAGGTGACCCCAGAGAAAAAAGTCCAAAGAATTTAAGTCTGGAACCGAGGAGGCCACGTTGTGGACCTCCCGTCCTATCCACCGATCTGGATACGTATTGTCCAAAAACTCGCGAGCAACTAAACTAAAATGCACTGGAGCACCGTCATGCATAAAATACATTTGTAATCTTAATTGCAACGGAACTTCTTCCAGCAGTAGTGGTAGCTCCTATTCAAGAAAATTGCGGTATACCTCGCCATTTATCCGCATCGGTAAAAAATCGGGACCTATCAAGTGATCTCCCAACAATTCCGGCCCACACATTGACAGAGAATTGATATTGATGACGGGCATTCACTAGTTCGTGCGGATTTTCTTCGGCCCGTATGTGATTATTATGAAAATTAATAATCGCGATTCTAGAGAAAGTAGCCTCGTCGGTGAAGAATATTTGAGCCAAATAGTCAGGATTTTGTGCGATTTCGTGTTGCATCCATTGACAAAAAGCCACTGTTTGCGGAAAATCTGCCGGCAAAAGTGCCTGCACTCGTTGAATGTTATATGGATACAACAGTTGATCTTTCAATATTCTCCAAACTGTGGCCTGACTAATGTTTAAAGCAAACGCAATTTTTCTGGTGCTTGTAGTAGGATGTTCCTCAATTTCATTTAGTACCATTTCTTCAACTTGTGGAGTTCTCACTGTAGATGGGTGCCCGCTATCAGTCGTCCGTTTTTTAAAATTTCCCGTTTCACTAAGACGTTGGTGAAGACGGGCAAATATTGAATGATGCGAGATGATACGGTTCGGGTATCGTTCTTCATAAAGACGTCTAGCAGTACGCGAATTTCCATTGGCAAGACCGTAAACAAAATGCATATCACACATCTCAGCATTCGTGTAATTCATTTTAGAAAACAGAAACTGGCAATAAACTGAATGAATCTCTGACAACTATTGACAAATATTGAAATGACAAATAAACAATTCCCTCTCAACACAATAGTTTTTGAAGAACCAACTGTGATATTATATCGTGTTAGTCATAGTTCATAATTTATTATTAAACATTGAATAACTTTAAAACCAAACCGTTTTGGACATATACTCATATGAACTTTTACGATCAAAATAACCTCAGGAATCAGCCCTTAAAGTTTGTCGCATATATTGAGAATTACCCTGTATGTTGTGCTTCACTTTACCAAATATTTAATTGAGGTTACTGCGTTCCTTTTTTGTTTCAAATAATAATTTTGTCAGAATTACTTCCCTTAAACATCAGTATTTTACTTTCATTTATTCTTCTTTCGTTACAGACTGCTCTAAGTATATTTTTCCAAGAAGCAACAGTACCTCCATGCCCGTCAGCATCTGCGCATTTTGGACAGGTATGTAACAATTTGTTAAATTGTACAATATTGTTTTAGATTATAAAGTATAATACATTTCGCAAAAAAAGAGAATTCTTTGTGCATTTTTTGTGTAATTTCGATAATTGGATTTGCGAAAAATAACGATACACTATCCAACACACTCGTATAAAGGTCTCATTTCAGTACAATGTGCGCACAATGACACACCACTGTCACGAGATTTTTGTTAGCCTGTACCTTTATATTGCGCACGAATGGATCGAAATAGAAGTACATAATCAAGTCTACTATATAACAACCACAATAAGCGATAAACTATTATAAATCGATTTTTTCCTTTTGCGTGGTTTCATCTATTCGGAAGCACATGGTATATATCGAAAAGTACTTTTTCAATCTTTATTTTGATAAACGAGTTCATTCGCGAAACTTAAAACAAAATTGTTCATTTTTTTATATAAAAGTTTCTATTTTTTCTTCTCCAACAATCAGATTATTCTGCCCCACTGTGTGCGACGTCATTAGTCGCGAGTTTGAGATTTTCAAACCAAAACTGCTAACAGATCTAGACGCGGAGAAAATAGAATAGAATTACGCTAGCGCGTCGCCAAATGCATCCTCTCTTAAAAATAGATATGTATCCTCTGTATGTCTGCGGCGCTAGCGCACGCACGCACCGTACACTGACCGACAGAATTAATGTCATAGTCCACAGTGTTCGTATCTGATTTTTTTTTTTAGTTACCAAATGTTTTACACGTAGGTACCCCAATAAAAAATGATGAGTACTTTTGACAGTTGACACTGCTAGTGGTGGGTACGAAGTAGTGGTATGAGTAGTAGTGTGTTTACCGTATGCGCATAACCGGTATGACCGGTTATAACCGGCGTGACCCGGTTAACCCTCGTAACCAATTAACCGTTTTGACCGATTATCCGCTTTGGTCGCCGTAGTTTTAATAATGTTTTTGTGTTTATATGTTTGCTACAATTTCCAAAGTTTGCTATAACTTATTGCTTGAACATATTTCTAGAGCATAAATTTATTATTATATTAATATATAGTTCAACTTAAGAATATACAGAGTGTCCCACCGAACTGGGACATTAGATTTTTTTGAATTTCTAGTAGAAATTTGATTTTGAAACTTGCAGTGTAGTCATGGTCCACTATATCTATTTAAGGAAAATATTTTCAACTTTATAGCACTTTCGGTATACAGGGTGTTGATATCAACTTTCTTATTTTAAACGGAATGGTATAATTTTTATCGGTCTAATGAATTTGGCGAGTCATTTGCAACTAGTTTATATGAAGGTTCCCTATCCCTAAACTCGACCGTTTTTGAGATATTTTCATTTTCGTTGATTTTTTGACATTTGCACTCTTTCAAATAAAATCAAATATTTCATGAGATAGCAGATATTTAGTGGTTCTACTAAAGTCGATGTAAATACAAGGACGTAGCTATAAGGTGTTATAGCAATAATCACTGAATCACATACAGGGTGTTCAAAAACGCGCCTCCAATGTGGATACCTTTAAGCTAACAAAACTTTTTTCTTTCAAATGGAACATGGTATTTTTACTACAGCATTGAATGCAGCGCAAAATTCTATATCGATTGATATTAGGGTTTGGTATACCTATTCTGAATAGTTTTTGAAGTATTAGCATTTCTTGCAAAAAATTGCTAAAAATATGCCTAAATTCCAAGTTTCAAACAAATAAAATGTGTTTTTTTTTTTCCTACAAAACACTGTACATTATTTGCCTAACCTATCTAAATATTTATGTTTCAGATATCTAACGTTCACTAGTTGCTTACTAATAGTAATGTCTTTTAGTCGTAGAGAACGTACATTAATTATTAGATATTAGTAGGCCATGAGATGTGTTAACAAACAAGTGATATCCATTGTTGGTAATTTATCAAATTGCGCAGTGATAAATCTATGTAGTATTAATAAGTCATATCTTTTATGGTAAGCCCTAATGCTGTCAACTCTTTCACACATTTTCTTCTAACAAGTAAAATATTGTAAATCGAAAGAAATAAGAAAAGCATTCAAAGTTACATATACAAATAACATTTTAGACTTATTCTACATTCATGAAGAATGTGACAATGATTAGATACCTACACTTATTTACAATAAATAAAAACCTCAAAAGAATAAAATACAAAGGGAAATTAAAGCAGATCCTAAATACGCCCATAATATTTCAAATATTGTTCACTTACCAGACCAGGTATTTTCTTTGTAGGGGAGCCGTCTGACATGAAATCTCCGAAAACAATACAGCCTCTTGGCTTTTTGTATTAAACTAGGTATTAAGCGGTACAAGTAGATAACAAAAATCAGGAACAAACTATTAAAAATCTTCGAAAATGTCCAATATAAATGTTCTTGCAGAATAATAGTTTCTTAGTGTTCTGGTTGTTAATATGCTAATGATAACAACTTAAGTACTTGAAATACTTTAATAATATTTAATAATGTTTAACAATACGTGGTAATACATCGGGCTATTACAGCTGTTGGCGAGTAGATCGTTTCCCCTACATTCCACAAACTCCATTGGAGTTGGTTGCTGTTCACTCGATATTTCGTGAGGAACATTAACGTTGTTCAGCATTTCTTCGGGGATTTTCTGACTACTCTTTGAATTCTCTTCTCCTTCTTGTCTTGGGTTCAGATTAACCTCACTTCTTCTATAAGATTTTCCATCAACATCTACAATACAAGACTTGTCCGGTAGTTTTTCTTGATTTTTCCATTTGTCCAGGTTTTTCCATCCACTTGTACAGAAACTGGTTGTCCTATTTTCAGTTCGGGATAACCCTTTGTGTTCTTGTCATAGAAACCCTTGCTCAATCTTCTTTGATTTTCTATTCGGTTTGACGTCTTCTACAGGTTTAGGGAGTAAATTTCTGGTAATGCATGGAATACTAGTTCGTGTTCTTCTTGAAAATAGGCTTTCAGTTGGACTGGAACCGATAAAGCCAAAGGTCTTCGTTTTCCTCTTCCACCTTTTTTATTAGATTCTTCGCAATTTTTACTGTCGCCTCTGCTTTTCCCTTCCCTTGTTGATGATTAGGGGATGTAGTATGTGTAAACTGCCATTTTTCACTAAAGTCTTGAAATGCACTGTTTACAAAGTTCGTGCCATTGTCCGTACATACTATTTCCGGAATTCCATGACGACTAAAATTTTTCTTGCATACGTCAATTACAGTTTTAGAGGATAGATCTTTGAGTAAATCTAGTTCAAAAAAATCGGAATAATGGTCTACGGTTACTAAAATTCTATGCTGTCTTCCCTTTTGTTCTACAAAGAATACATCCATGGATATGTATTGGAAAGGGTACGTCGGTATTTGGTGTGACACGTTTCCGGTTTTCTTTGATTCGGACGATGTTTGGTACACATTTCACATTCTTTTACTTTATCTCTAATTTCGTTAGTCATATTCGGCCAGAAAACATTTCTTTTCGCTATATTTATACAGTATTCTATACCGTAATGGCTACAGTGAATTTTATCTATAATAAGTTTTCTTAACGTAAAAGGAATAACAATACAATCATTCCTAACGATTAAACCTTCTTCAATTGATAGCTCATGTTTGAAGTTGAAATATTTTTGTACGTCATCTGGGACTTGGGCTATGTGTTTCGGCCATCCATTATATATGAAATTCTTTAGATTAATAGACGTTGTGTCTCTGCTAGTTTCTTCTCGTATACGGTCTAATATTTCCTTTGAGATGCTCACCTGCTTTTTGATATTAATAGGTTCAAAGTTCTTTAAAGTTTTGTCTATAATTTCATACACTTCTTTTTTCCCTTCATTTGATATCGTCTCCATTGGGGCTCTTGATAAGGTATCCGCTACCCTATTGTTCTTACCCGTAGTAAATTCTAAATGTAAATTGTATCGTTGTAGCTGCAATAACATTTTTTGTAGTCTTTTCGGTGCTTTCGTTAAAGGTTTTGCGAAAATATTTATTAACGGTTTATGATCCGTTCTGATGGTTACTTTTGGATTGGCTATTATTAACTGGTCAAATCTCATGCATGCAAACACAACCGCAAGCAGCTCTTTCTCATTTGTGCGTAGTTGCGCTCTGTTTGTGTCAAAGTTCGCGAAGCATAGCCAATTACTTGATTGTCTTGGTATATGGCAACGCCCAAACCATATTCACTTGAGTCACATTCGATTAAGACCGGTTCATTTATGTTGAAATATTTTAGCGTAGCTACTTTGGTTATCGTTTCCTTAATGTTCTCAAATTCGGTCTTTTCGAGGTTAGTCCATTTCCAAGTTTCCTTTTCATGCGTCAATTTTCGTAGGTTAACTACTTTGGTACTTAAATCTTTAATATACCTTCCTAAATAGTTCAACATTCCTAGGAATCTTAAAAATTCCTTTTTGTCTTTTGGTTCTTTAAAATTTCTTATAGCCTATAACAATTTCTACCTACGTCTTTGTACTTACGTCGACATTAGTAGAACCACTAAATATCTGATACCTCATCAGCTATTTAATTTCACTTGAAACAATGCAAACGTCAAAAAATCAAGAAAATTGCAAATATTGATACATTCATTGTACCGATAAAAATTGTACTATTCCATTTAAAATTAGAAAGTTTCAGAAGACATCAACACCCTGTATATCGAAAGTGCTATAAAGTTGAAAATATTTTCTTTAAGTAGACCACAGTGGGCCATGACTACACTGCGAGTTTCAAAATCAAATTCCTACTAGAAGTTCAAAAAAATCTAATGACTCAGTTCGGTGGGACAGCCTGTATAGTTCAACTTCAGAATATATAATCAAAATCGCGCTTCAGATTTTTGCTTTAAGACTCAATTCACATATAGCGTTTTCAAAACGCACGTTTCTGCGTTGCGGTACCGGCTAGTAAGCACAACAAATGTTACATAGTATATGCTACATTTCGCAAAATAACGAGTATCCCCGAGTATTAAAAAATACTCATAATTCTCAACGCTAAATACTGCGCTCTAGACGAACGACATTAATTATGTCGGGCAGTGGACGTACCGCTATTTCGTTTGGCCGCCATCCACAATGCCACACTTAACAACATTAGTTCCAGTATGTACAGACACCTCTAGTCTCACATTTCTCTCTTTTATATTTAGGTCATGACGCCGTGCAACACGCCGGCAACGCCGCCCAACTTCCCCGACACCCTGCTCGCCTTCTCGAAGATGAGCGCCAGCAACGGGAACAGCCCCTCGCCCAACACCACCAGCGACACCATGATCAACAGTAATTGTAACAACAGGTACCAGCATCACCAATCCGCGCAGCCGTCCACGCAACAACGATAAAGGAACGGGCAACATCCGTTAATAATAATAAACCGTAGGAGATCACCATTTATAACAATAATAATAATTAATTAATTAATCAATCGATTATGATCATTAAATATTGATAGTTATATAAATATTTAATAATAATAATAATAACGACGATGAGAGAAGAGGAAAAAGACACGAGAAGACTTCCCTGTCGAGACTTAAAAACGAACACTGCTGCTATAAAAGGTCGTTTTTTTTTGTTGTTGTTGTTGAGAGTACCGTTTCCCCGGATAACAAAAAGGGAAAGAGAAGAAGAATGGAAACTAACGGTTGTTGTTGAAAGTGCGTGCGAGTGATTGATTCGTTGAAGTTAGTTCCGAATTGCGGCGTACTTCGATGCAATATTTACATATAATATGTATATTTTAATTGTATAACGATTAATATGCAAAATGAGAAAGATTCGTCAGTTTTTTTTTTATTTTAACTGTGACGTAGAAATAAGTGATAAGTATAAGTGATTGTTAATAGCGACTCTAACTTCACGCGTGTCAAAATTCGATAGAGCCTTCATTTTAATCCCGAGAAGTCGAATGATCGTCAAAATAGGCAACCCAACGAACGTGGGCTATTTAAATCAGTGTTGCCAATTTAGCGGATTTCCCGCTAGTTCTAGCTTAATTAACATTGCATTTGGCGGTAGAATTGCACGTTTAGGTGCTGGCGGATGTTTTTAGCGGAAAACTAGCAAAACCAGCTTAATTTCTAGTTGTTTTGTAATTGTTGTTATTTCTAAATGTTTTGTAACATTTAACATTGTCATATAATGGTTTAATACATTGTTAAATTCTTTGTAGTAACTATAATAACTAATAACAACAAACCAGTGTTGAATGCGCTTGCAAATCGATCAAAGTTCGTTCGAATTCATTTGAATTTAGCGTCTATTTTGTCTAAAATTAACTCAGCTAAATTCGAGATTTGAAATCAGGGAAACATAATATGTTCTTTCCGTTAATGTATACGTATATAAATCACCAAATCCGTAGGTTTTATTTGGAACCACTGTCATATTCATGTAAGTATAGCAAAAATTAACTGATTGTGTTTTCCAAACGATCTTTTTTCTAATTGGCATGGGAAAGTTACAGTACACACAAAAGTTTAGGAATAGAGTTCAAAGTGGTTCAAATATTTGACGGTTTTTTTTTTCAAATCTGGTGGAATTTCAAGCGCCATCTAACGGATTAAATTTTTATATGTTGGCAACACTGTTCACAATTATTGGAACCTAGCAAGCAGTCTTTGTTATCGTTAAAGATGTCTTATCCGCGGTGAATTAATCGTGCCTACTATTTGCACTAATCTAGACCTAACACTCGAAGATTTATAACAATAATAACTATTGCCAACCATAATTCAATTGTAATGTCAAAGTTGAGAGCGCTAAATAATAATGATAATCTTTATTTTAAACTATGGTAAACCATACAAAACAACGTCAAACATAAAACAAGAAATGGACTATTCAGAAATCACAAGCATGTGCTAAAGATATCAACTTATAACTACCAGTCTTATTCATAAAAAGTTACGAAGGCCTTATAAAGCCATTATAACATCGTGCGGAAAAACGTTATTCATAAACGTTTAATAGCACTACAAAACTGTTATAAGGCTCTTCTAAATACGCATAAGATACAAGAGGCCTTGGACCCTACTTTAAATCAATTTTAAGATTCCGAGCGCCCCCGAACGGCCAATTTTAGAAGATACAAAAAATTCCCAATTACTTTCATAATTGTACTAGTTCCCTGTCCACTTTTTTTTCTTTTTAATACGTCGCACTTCTTATAGGAATTGTGTGCGTAGATTATGAATTTTTTGTGTTCATTTTCACAAATATTTAGCTCTTTTGATATGGTTTCAATAATGCTTTGTTTCCTATTTCGATTTTTGTAAGCCACATTTGATACCTCCAATAATTCGGGATTAGATTTCTAAATTGCTATTAATTTTTGGGTCAACTCTTTTGGCCATCTCGTGCAAACACTCTCTTGCGACTGACACGTGCAATCTTTATGCAATAGTTATCTGTTAACACCTACGCAAAATATATTGCTGCAATATGTTCAAAATTCACACTTGCAAAAATGGTTTGCTGCAATCAATTTGCAGCAAAATGTTTGCTAGTCAGAACATAGCTTTAGTAAAATATTATATCAGATGTATGTAATGCAAGCAACCAGACGCACGTAAAAAGTTAACAATATTGGCATTTTACACATTTAGAATCACAAAATGTCCATGTATATCTGTATAAAAACAGTTTATTTAACATCCCTAATAATATTTAAAATCGAGTGCATCTTATTTACTTTTTTCAAGGATTTTGTATGCTATGTTGTATTTGACATATCAGAGTATAATAACCATTGGTAATAACCTAACTTTTGATTATTACCAATGGTTGGCAATGTTACAATGACCACCTAGCTCAAGTGCCCACCCTAACTTTAACCTAACTTTTGTTCATGTGTTTACATAAAAATCACCTACATAAAACACCATCCCAGGCAATTTGCTTTTTTTTTATTAGTATTTATGTCCGTGTTTTTATTTTCTATTTCATTGATTTTTGTCCAAATCTTAAATCTTGAAGAAGCATCTAAAATTAGGGACAAAACATAATTGAGTGAAAGTCTAGTATAAAATACAGTATCAATACTAATAACCTTATTTTCTTCTAACTAATTTACGCTACGATTTCTTTTTAAACTTAATTCCATATTTACAAAACAAAAACAAGTGCCCCGCATTGACGACATTTGAGAATCACGAATTCGGTGCAGGAATGCAATACAATGTACTAAATTCCCTATAAATTGCTTATTATCCATATTTTAGTTACCCAACCCTCAAAAGCCGTTTATGAATGGCCCCAAACCTACAACATTCTTTAATCTTAAAGGCTCTTTTTACTAATAGACTAATAGACATTTAAAATCTGTTTTAAAAGTATATTTTTATGAATAAGACTATACATCTATACAATAAAAGAGAATAATTCAAAAGAAAACAATTTAAGATTGGTATAGGGAATGTTACGGCAAATCGGTGTAGAATTTTAATTTACATCCAAAAATACAAAAATTTACAGGGTGTTCTATTTGAAAAAGAATACTTTTGCAACTTTCAAATTTCTTTGATACAGGGTGATTCAAAAACACCGGACCACCTTCTAGAAGACGCTAAAGAATCCTTATTTCACGACAAAAACACAATCGGAATTTCTTTAGAACTTTTGATTTCTTAAAAAGTGGTATTTAAAAATGAAACAATCTGGCAACATTGTGTAATTCACGTCAAGGTAAAACGATACGTTAATGAACAATAAAACTGTAGCCATTAGAAACCAAAAAATTAATGAAATTTCAAATCAGAAAACTGACACTGGCGTTGTCAATTTACAAATAAATGTTCGAAATTTTGTCCATCCATTCTTAAGTAGTTTTTCTAATCTACGAACATTATAAATGAACGTTTTGTAATATTTCGGCGACAACAATAATTCGCTGTTTTAACTCGTCTACATTCTCTGGACGATGTTTTTTAAGTGGTCCCATAAAAAGAAATCTAGAGGAGTAAGATCTGGTGATCGTGGAGGACAAACAATTAACTGTTTTTCTACTTTATTTAACTTAAAACTTTTAATTTTTTTTTATCAGCAAACACTCTTTTCTGTTGTAAAACTTATCTTTTACAATAACGAAAATCATATTATATAGTTCTGAATGATCAAAAATCTAATACAAAACTTTTATATTTCAAGAACCACAAATCGTAAAAAAAAAAACATTTATTGGTATCTTATTTACACTTTCAGAGCCGCCAGTTGACGTTCCTTTATCACCTCTCAGGAGTTGGTCCGGTGCTTTTGAATCACCTTGTATGTCAGTAGCTTTTAAACACTCTTGTATAATTCCATTGGATTTTTTTTTACTACGGTTTGGTAAAACAATGTTAGTATTTATTAATTTTAAAGTGGGAGACTTTTGACACTTAATCCAAGTGAGAATCAAGCATTTATATACAATAATGTAAATGTCAAAATTTCAACAAAAATCGTATTATCTTAAAAGCAGCTGAAGATAAAGAGGAAGCCCTAGCAGTAATCGTCATAGAATTTTATATGAATTCAAAAATGTAATCATATATAGGGTGGTCCACGTAAGATAATAAACTTCTTGGCGGTTTCAGTCAACTGGAAGTGCAAAAAAAAAGTGAAAATATTTTAGAAAGAAAGTAAATGTCAAATTGTTGTGAACCCTAAATTTTTAAAACTTATATAGAAATTTCGTTAAGGTGAAAAACTTCTAACTAGCCACTTCCGTGGAACACCCTGTATTTAAAATATAAAATTGGATGAAAACCATAAACTATGTTATTTTTAACATAAAATATTAAGTTCAGTCGCTCAAGACTAGAATAAAAAATTAAGTTTTTTAAGGTTACTTAGTACGGCTAAGTGTAAATTGATTATCTTTCAGTAGCTAGTTTTTTTTTTGATTCCGGTCTTTTTAACCAATCGTCGTAAAGAAACATAATAGCACTTTTTCTTTTTCGATTGGTTCATATCTGTTAAAAAGAAATTGAATATGAATTGATGAGGTTAAATTCCCTAAATCAATATTTCTAACGGTTATTTTCATCTGTTTTTATAATATCGTCGAATGGGGTAATATGAGACAAAATATGGGCATTTTCACTTTACTGAATGAGTCGTTAATAACTTTAGGTGTTAAGTTATTAACGACTCATTCAGTAAAGTGAAGAGAAACGAGTCGCTAAATTTGATCTTTTATACATGGACGCTAACAGTGACAGCTAGCTACATATAGTTAAATCAGGTTAAATTGCAGTTGGATATAGAATTATGTATATACACAAAGATTGCTTGTTAACTGCAAAACGCGGTACTAAACTTATCATTTCTATTCAATCAGTGACGTATCTAAAACAGATATTAAGTAACGTTTTGAACGATTTCGTGCAAACTATGTATTAATTTTCGAAGGATTGATCTGTGGGCAATCGGGATAAAATGAAGGCTCTGTATATAAAACAGCAAGATAAGAAAAAATCCTTTCTCAACAAACACTCTTAAATTATGACTTATTCGCTCACAGTTATAAACAGACGATTTTTTTAAACTGATATCACAAAAAATGCTTATGGTAAATTAGCAAATAAGACGATTCGGAATTATTATCGTGGATTTTTAGGAAAATCCCCTTTTTTATTCACAGTGTGGTTTAATTATCGCAAAATGACCACGTCACTTCAAATGTCTCTCGTAATTTTTTTTTGTATTATTGATCTTATCATTATTGTCATACCTCTTTTCAATATTTCATTTTTTCTTTATCATCACCTCATTATATAAAGGACAAATCTTTCTTTTTATAACGCCCTGTTCATTATTTTCATCCAATTATTGACGTGATCTTTTATGCTTCCCCTATTATGTTTAGTTAGTTCAAATTTAAACGAGAAATACGAAAAATACGCCCATGTGCCTTCTATAAGCCCCTTGTCTGTACTCTCAATCAGAATAATTCGCTATACTTAGAAGTATTTCTGACGATACAGTCGAAATCACGGTTAAAATAAATTTGCTACTGAAAAAAGTAACTTTATCTTGGTGTTACCAAAAAATAACACGTTATTTGAATCACTGTTACACTGCCAATATTTTTATAAATAAAAAAACCTACTAAGAAAGTTATTTTTAACAAATATAGTCAGAAAA
Source organism: Protaetia brevitarsis (assembly GCA_004143645.1). Lineage (NCBI taxonomy): Eukaryota > Metazoa > Arthropoda > Insecta > Coleoptera > Scarabaeidae > Protaetia > Protaetia brevitarsis. Next base: position 14,024 of record RXPK01004144.1, on the reverse strand, counting down.
TCAAACCAAACTGTTACTTAAATACAGAAATCACCATGAATTTCTGGAACACGTTATTTTTTGGTAACTGCTATCAAGTAACTGGTGATCAAGATTTCAACGTTTCAGTACATCACTGGCTCACTTCCTTCCCTATCATTATTTCAGTGTTTTCTAAATAGTTTTCAATTGGATGTTATTAGAATAAGCTCGTCTCATTGCAAAAATTATTTTTTATAATTCACCTTTTTTTTAAAGTGTATGATATTTCCTCATCCATAATAATATATTCTGAAAGCTTTTCAAAAATATACGTGATGATTTTTCGTCATTGAAAACATTTCTAAACGGATGCAGGTTGACAGTTTGACGCTATCATTTCATTTTACAGAACTAGGACATTACTTTTTAAATTTGAATTGTCTAATAGATTGATAAGTTTAATGGTAAATGGAAACAACGTTAGAATATTGTTTAGAAATATAATTTTTTGTTTTATATATTACACACACACACACAGGTTTCGACGCGTATAGGTCATCTTCAGGTCGAAACATGTAGTGCCTAATATATTATTAAAATAAAGGGTTGTTTCCATTTATTATTTGCATATACTTGCATGGGAGTTACCACAGATTATATTCCTGTATTTTAATTTTCTATACTTTTTTCTTTTCACCCTAATTCGACCAATTATATGAGAGGGGCTTGTTGAAGGCTGTAATATCTACGTCCACAAATATTTTTAACTACCCGATAATATTTCTGGATCGTTATCCCTTGCAAGACAATACTATTCAAACATTTATGTTTTTATATATAAAAAAAAAATGAAAAACGAAAACAAAATACGATTTTTTTAAACCAAAGTTTCAAACGAAAGTTCCAGATTTTTTTAATTCTTTTTGTTGTGTAATATTGAAGATAATTATTAGTAGTTCTAGTATATAAGCAGTTGTGACAGATTTTCGCTAATAAACAGTAAATAAAGCGACTTGTTTTTAAAATAATTTATATAATCCATCGATAACTGAGAATTATTATTATTATACTGAGAAAACGTTAATAGTAAACAAGCATACAACAATAAAATTCAATAAAAATTCAGGAGATAACTGAATAACGTTTTTGCATGTAAACATGATCCTTATCAAAGAATTGTGGCATTTACTATATTAATACGTTTTAAAATTTAAATTATATTTATTGGGACAATATCAAAGTTATTTATAAAATAATCACTAAAGTTTTTTTTTTTAATATATATTTTCAAAATTTTAAATAAATGCTGTTATGAGAGTAAAAATGCAGGTTATATATAGCTTCATGTGTTTTGATTAATCTGTCATGTTCTTGCAAACATGATTTATTTATAGTGAAACGGGATATGCATACATAAGGCTATCGAATCTTCTAATGTAGGAAATTTAGATTTTGATGTTTACACAACGAATGTCACTTTAAAAATTGTCAAAAATAAAATGTAAACATAACCTCACAAGCATATTTAAAAATAACTACATATAAACTGAATTGTAAAAGGACTTTTTTTACATTTTGATTGAATTTTTTTTGTGTTCAAATTATTAGAAAATTATTGCCAACGATTTGAATCCAGTTTATACAGAAATGACGGCATATCGCCCAGAAAAGTTATTCACTCACCAACATAAAATCTAACAAGAATGCGATAATTTTATGAAAAGTCGAAAAGGATGCATTTATTTGCATGATAAAATCAATGCAATCTTTTCCCCTGATTGACTCTTGTTTTTATATTTTGCAAATTGACACTTGTTATAAACCTTCACTATAAAAACTAAAACTGTATTTATCAAAATGGGAATTACTGTCACTGTGCTTACTTAAAATAATTTGTAAATAGTTCTAGATTTAAGATTATAAAAATATATATTTATACAGTGTGTTTCATAAAATTTATTTATTTCCTTTTTGACATAAATTTGACTTAAAAATATTGTCAATAATAGTAAATAAATAAATTTATAGGATACTTTGTATATGATACATAAAAAAAAATGTTATAAATGTATATGTAACTACTACATAACCTCCACTCCAAATCCAAAATTAAATTTTATTCAATTCTCCTAATATTAGCAACTTACTATTGTGAAATATATTTGGCTTACTCATACGCGTTTTATTGTTTTTTGTTTAAGGAGGCTGTCGTTTTCACATCAAACAAAAACTGCTACGTCCTCTATCACGTGCAGCAGTGTGTGTTCACTTATCTCAGATCTATGTTATATACTTTATCTGCGATAGAATGTTAACTTTCATTGTAATTGTAAAATATAAATAACGTTTAATGTTTTCGAGAGAATAAAAATTTAAATCGTCTCTATGTCCAAGGTTGTTCGTATCTGTAAAGCACACGTTTATTAAAATAAAGCCCCGTTCACACTTGCGTGTTTACTAGTCGGTAAAGTAGGCGTCTGTGCCAAGATTATTTAATTTTTAACGTTTTATTTGTTATCGGATCAGAAAGTTTTGTCAAAATCAATGGAACAGGAGTGGATCGTCTCTGTAAGAAAGAGGAATATGGTGCTTTTTTAATAATTTATAGGCTAATAATAAATAATTAATGATAAAAATATACGTTTAGGTGAAGTGATGTAACGAACACAATAATTTTGTTTTTGATATACTTGAAGAGAATCACGAGCGAATGATTGCACTATTAGTACACTATTGAAGATGCAGGAACTATTATTTAGATTTATTGCTTGTAAAATGGTATGATGTAATGTTTAAAATTCACTAGTTGGAAAAAACGGATATTATTTTACTGTGTACAGGTGCCCCAACTTTCGGTTTTACCAAAAATACAATCGAATTCTTAATTTTAAAACGAAACACTGTGTATATCTTTGTATATTTGGATACACCGCAATTTTTTGAGTCCGGTTTTTTTAATCTATCGATATTTTTAATAAATTTAATTGCAAAACATTAATCTTGGAAACTCTGAGTAGGTTTCTTTATTTAAAGTCCAATAGAAATGAAAATTGTCAATTGTAAGACATCTTTTATTTTTTAATTTTAAATGCAACGTTTCGTTCTCCTTATCTTCAATGGTATGAGTATAATATTTCTATCTTACTGAGTTCTTCTCACATGTATTTTTTAATATTCAAAATATATAAAATTTTGAAACGTCAAAAAAATTTGGCCAACATGAAATTATAAACGTAAAACAAATAAATGTATTTTGAATACTAAAAAAATACATGTGAGAACTCAATCAGATTGAAGATGTTGTTAAAGAACAACGAAACGTTGCAATTTAAAAATAAAAGATGTCTTAATTGACAATTTTTATTCCTATTGGAACTTAAATTCCCTAGATTAATATTTTACAATTAAATTCATACAACAATAAGGTCAACTTAAGAAAAAGGATCAAATTTAAGTATTTTTAATTTTTAAGTGTATTTACAACACTTTAGCTTGCAAAATATATATATATTTTTTTTTTGTAATCAAGGAAGCAGAAACTAATAAAAACATAAAATTACAATATACAAGAATATACAGGATGTTTTGTTTTGTAATTCAAATTCATGTTGAGGTAACGAGATATTTAAAAATGATATATATGTACATCCTGACAAAGATGTTTTATAAGCAAACTAAGAAAAAAAATCGCAGGACTTCTAAGTTCTTGCTCTTATTTTGCACCTAACAATTGCTCAATTTTCACTTTATTTTATGTAAACTTGACATATAAATCTGTCAAAAATATCTCGTTACAAAAAAATAATTCCAAATATCTTAGACTATTGTATTAAAACCATAATAAAAAAATGTAAACGACTGAAAAAACAAATGTTAAAAGTTCTTAAATATAAAAGAAACACAAGTGATGCTTTATTCTCCCCTCCACTTTCTAATGTTTCCGTAAAAGGAATGGGGAAATAGAATGAGGAAAAACAATATTTAAAGTATTAAAAACGTCATAAGCTTTCGTTCGTTTCGTAGATTTTCAGTTGTGAAATAAGTATGTAATACATAAGATGATTACGCGTCTCTGTTTGTTTACTATTATTGTATAAGAATTTTGTTTCGTTACGAACCTTGGCTGACTGCCAAACCTTCCTACCTTGTGTAATGTAAAAATTATATTCAATAAATTATGCGATATGACTTAAATGTTTGGGTTTTTCTGTTTTTTTTTTTTTGTAGATACAGCGGAATCTGTGGGCTAAATTAGGTCAAAGGAATTTTCCACTTTTTTCTTGGCAAATGATGTTGCATAAATTGGTTTGAACACTGGGCAGAATAATAATGAGATTTTTTTCTGTTGATTGACAGCTGTCAAATTTGATTTATGCAAACAAAACCGTCAAGTGGCCAAAAAAACAAGACATTCATAATTTTAAGAGTGTGTTAATAATAAGAAATACACTACCGGTCATTGAAGTTAGGACAACTAGTATAACTTTAAAAAAAATCATTTTTTTGCAATATTTAATACTTTTAAGATTATTGTAAAAATTTAGCATAACAACAAAGTATTTAAGACGGAAATCATTAGAATAAGCCAAGCCTATTAAAGTGTAAATTTAATTAAACCTAATAGCACCCTAATAGCCAAGTTTAAATTTCCCGCCACTATTTTTAGTAAATTCAAGGTTTGTTCGTTGGTGTTACACCAATTACACTGGTGCATATTGTCTCCTTCTCAGATGCATAAAGAGTAAATCTTTTATCCTGTTTTAAGTAGGAGTCGGTGTGGAAAGTGTGGCACCAGCGAACAAACCTTCAACGTAAAGGCATTAAAGTAACTATTAATGTAGTACAAAATAGTGGGTAATTTTATGTTTCAACGTTGAAGTTACTAAGAATAATTGCGGGCAATTTAAATTTGGCTATGTGGGCAGGTAATAAAACCATTACAAACGATATTTAAAGGATTGTCGACAAGCATGTTCACAATAGAGAGGTGGGTTGACAGGGTTGTAAAATTCCACGTGGGTGTCTTCTAAAGGTCTCCCACTATAGCAGGGAATAGTTGATATCGTGCTTGTAAATTATTCTATTAGTAAACCAGTTACGATACGGTTGTTCAATTGCGGTGCACAGTATTTAAAAAATGCCGAAAGGAAGGCCGAGAAGTGTGGAAAAGAGATCAGCTATTATCACAGTACACGAGGTGTATGATAGTAGAAAAATTACGAGTGACAAAATCTACAGACCATTACACTATTCGTCGCTACCGAGACACCGGAACATTCGAAGCTCGGAATTGCCCTGTCACTGATAACTATCCTCGTGGAAGATCGACACCTTAAAGTGTTGAGTAAGAGAAATTGACCGAAAACGACCGATATTTTTAACAGCTAAACGCCGCTTAAGGAAGCCAGTTTATTCAGTAGCTTTGCGGTAAGAAAACCGTTGCTCCGTCGTGGGAACTGCCAAAAACGATTACAGTGAGTGGAAACGAACATTCTGAACAAACACAACTGTAGTGAAATATCAATGCAGGTGGGTTATTTGATAAATATTTTAGCAGTAATAAGATTTCGGTGATATCGAGTTGCCAGCACTTTTTACATGAAAAAATAATAAATGCTTGGATATTATCGATCCTATTATTTAATGATACGTTTCGGTTTATTATTTATTTATTAAATTTATTATTTTAAGTGGACCATTAAAGGCTTTTCTTCCCCATCGCTGTGTACATTTGGTGATTCTTTTTGAATTAAATTGCATATCCAGTAATGTATGAATTTTATTATATTTTTGAAAATAATTTATCTGATTAAACATTTTTATATATATATATATATTGTGTACTTTGCTATAACAATTGTCGATGATATTTGTGAATTTATGGCAAATAAATTTATCTTATCTTTATTATTTCAAACCGTTTTTATAGTTGCATTTCCTTTATACAATTGTTTTGCGGGTTAAATAATACAATATTTAAATATTGAAACGTATCAATAAACAAGAATGAAAAAAACTACATAGCAGTTTCATTGTATTAAGGATCGATATCGATCCTTAATACAATGAAAACCAAGAAAAAATACCCAAAAAAAACAATGTGAAAAAATAAAATTAAAAAATATCGCTCGCGAGTGATAAAGAGAGCACCCTATTTTTATCATTCCTCTCCAAATTCTTACAAATATTCAAAAATATCACTCACGAACGAATCGTATTTTTCAAAGGAAAACGTCACTGGCGAGTGATAAAAATTACGATTCCTTACCTTTCCTTTATCATCCATGAAAAAAAAACTGAGGAGATTGAAATTCTCCTTTTAGTGTTTTGTTACGCACGTCTATTTGAAATTCCAACTGCGTCAACAGATGGCGCTATCTGCATAGAGCGAAAATCACCGTAGATAATTAAGGGCACTATTGCAGTGTTGCCAACTCGTGAGAAATTTTCCGTGTCGTGGGAAGTTTTGAAGTCGAAGGAAAAAGGGAAGTAGCATGGTATTTCTGGGATTTTTTTTGCCTAGCTATGTGCTAATGATTATTTAATAAAATTAATGATACGTTAATCGGTTTGAATAAAAGTTTGTGATGCATTTTAAAAATAAAATCTTTATTAATAATAGAATTGCATATCATGCAAACACGCCTTTAGAAAACAAATGCCTGTTACCCTATATATCAGAAATTTTCTACTAATAAATTATTTGTTTACGTTATTTATAGAATGGTGCGACTATACTTAGCTCACTACTTTATTTTACTGGTATAGGACTGGATCCCAACTGCGTCATCACGAGATGCGCAAGATCATACCTTGTATATGTGTACCATTGTATTTACTGTGTTTTGTGTATTCGTGGGAATTTTGTTAAAAAAAAAGAGGGAAATTCTATACTTAAAGGTTGGAAACACTGCACTAGTGTGTGTTCTATCGATACCCAAAAAGTTTCTAATGCGAATGTGGGTACTAGACCTAGAACATTCAGGAGAAATGTAGATCGCTCTAGAACCAGAGACGCAAAATAGAAACTGTAGAATTTTGTGAATGCGTTGGTGCTGGATTTGTCACTTCTACGTTGATGTGTTTTAATAACAAAATACACAAAACCCTTTTTTTTGTAATTTCATATACGTATTTACAAATGTATTCGCTTAAAATGTCGGAACAGAACTGCTTATTACAATATGGTTTTGAACTGGTTGAATGGTTCCTTGTTACACACCATTTTCCCTTGGTGGGGTTACAAAAATGATTGCGTGTGGTGTACAAAGGAACTCTAGTGTTCGTAAATTACAAATGAAGAGGGTGTCTGATAGAATAAAGAAAGAATCGAAAAAGGGAAAGATGTCTTCACTATTAACTTCTTAGAATTGAAGGAACTTAAATCTAGATATGGGGACGTAACAAAACTAAACTATGGAGTGGGGTTAGGACAAAACAAATGTATATAATTCTGTTCTAAACAGAAACTTTCTCGCGAACGAGGGCAGAACGGTTCTATTGGGAAGCCGAAGTAGGAGCCATATGCAAACTAAGTAGCATTTAAGTGAATTTAGTTCATTATAAAGATTTTAGCAGTTCAATCCAATTATTTTTTTTTTTGTTTAAAGAATTTGAATGGGTAAATACCGAAAAGTTTTGAGAATATTCCTCATAAATCACTACACCTTGACGGATTATGACAAATTATCATTTCTTCTTCTCCACTCATAACTTGTTTGCATCCAATACGATCTTATTATTATTTTACAATTGCACATCCAGCGAGAGTGTATCCATGATTAAAGAAAAGTCTCGTAAAAGCTTAATAAGAAATTTTTATTATTAAACGATCCTCACAATCATTACCGTATCGCTATTACATCATTATAAACTAACATCTAGATATACTATTTTGCTAGTACATACTGCATTACTTAATAAAATATCCTATTTCGTCCTCTTTAAAGAAACAAAAAGAAAGAGTTATGTTTACCGTCGAACAACTTATCAAGGAAATTCGTGTCATGAATTACTGAATGAATTTGAGTGCGAAATAATGTCTGTGTGTGTGCGTACGTGTAACAATTCGGCGAGTAAAATGAGTGATTTTCAAACACTTATACGCTAAAAAGGAAAAAGTGAACAACCATTTTTCTTTCTACGGAAAAGTTCGGTGTAAATGATAAAAATGGAATTATTAATATTAAAAAAAAAAAAATGGATGATTATAAGCGATTTGCGTTTTATATTACTGTAGTTAAATTAATCATAATTATAATAAAAATGAATGCAACTGTTTCTTTTTTTTTTTACTATGTACAATCGTACCGAACCCACCTTTCATCACGATCATCATATTGATTCGTAATATCTGGAAAAAAAAAAGAATTAAAAACATTTTAATACTCATTTAATCTTCTAGAGGGCGTGTGAAATTAACTAGCACCACTGTTTATATACATACTAGTTAGTCAACCTTATGGACAAAATAGTTAACGGATTTTTGAACATTTTGGACAAAAGCGGTAGATGGCAGCACGCCGTTGATGTCCGTCTCGATTTAAATATAAACTTTATAGTTAGGCTACTACATACAAGATGGCTCTCTTACGTGTCGGTAAAATATTATTTAATTGCAATAGTTACCTCGTAAGTTGTAGGCAGATTGTAGGTGAGGCCCGGGAAAGGAGGGTGGATGGCGATGACGCTGTGATGACGCGCCACGCGATAATTCTCGTGTTTACATTGAAATGTTTGTTTTATTAGGAAGAATAAATATTTAGTATGATAATATATAATCGTCATTTTTTTACCATTTTACTTTACTTTTTTTTAGGTTCTAATTTAATGTTATGCCCTATATATGTGTGTAGTTCTAAGTTTTGTGTTTTATTTATATAATATTTTTTATTTGATTTACTTATGTTTACTATTGCATAATAGTAGAAATTCGTTTTTCATTATAAAAAGAAACATGTAGTTTGGGAGTACAAATCGCCATTTATATTTACATATATGCACCACGTTACTTATTAGGTTTGTTTGTTTGTCTGATCTAAGCAGATCCATGGAATTTTACGCGTTTGTTTGTATTTTAGAGCATGATTTGTGCGTGTTTGTTTGTGTAGAGCAAGCAAATCCAGATCACAAAGAGGTTCCTCTTTCTGCTCACGATCCGACGTCCGAGCAATTACGAGTAATTTGTGCAACATAACCTAATAATCGCGCTAACACCGTGTTGTAAACTGTCGTTTGTAAATGTAATCCGATTTATACCTGCATCAAATATGCACGATATGGATAATATAATGATACCAATGTGATTGATGTAAAGAACGATCGTTATATTTTAAAAACTTCATTTGGTAGGTACATAAATACTAGTATATGATGCATTTTTATTGTAGTCTAGATTCATTAATTTGAAAAATTACTTTTACTTTTCCTATTCATAATACCTGTGACAATAAGTAAATAATAAAATTAAGGTTATATTGCAATCGAGCGCGTTTGTTTGTACCATCTTTAAATCCAACTCTGAGACGCTCTCAAGTTACTCGGATGACGTAGGTAGATACTGCTCCAAGCACACAAACAAACAAAGCTATTAAAAACAGCATACATGATGACGCGTTCGCGCTCTTTCTCTTGATTGGCTGAAAAGATACGATATAACCTTGTATATACGGATGTTGCCCACAAAGGTTACCTCGTAACTTTTCAGCCGCTCAAGAGAAAGAGCGCGAATGTGTCATCATGTATGGTGTTTTTAATAAGTAAAGTGGTGCATATATGTAAAAATAAATGGCGATTTGTACCCCCAAACTACATATTTTTATCATTATATAAAAAACGAATTTCTATTATTATGTAATAGTAAACATAAGTAAATCAAGTAAAAATTTTTTTGTAAATATAAGAAAAACTATATTAATTTCCCGCCTTTACACCAGGTGAAGTTAGCGACAGTACCGCTATACACGGGAGAAGCGAAGATAGCAATAGGAGAGAGGAGGAGAAGAAGGTTTTTGTATATACGTTCGAACGAAAAACCCGCGTTTTATTAAAATTTTAAATATAAAAAGGCCATGGAACTACAGATTATATATTATCAAACTAAATATGTACTTATTCTTCTTAATAAAACAAACATTTTCTGATTATTTTATAATCATAAATATAAGTAAATTAAGTTAACAAAATAACTTATTAATTTAAAAACTAAGAAAATAAAAATTGAGAAGTAGATTTATGTTTTTTTTTCTCGGTAAATTTTCGTCCTTTTAGATTTAACTTTTCTCTTTTCAGCGATTTTTGTTTTAAATTTAAATATTTTATTCTTAAAAGAAAAAAACCTCAATTTAGAAAATTGTTCAATTAATGTTTTGTCAACATGAACGTGCCTTGCAATATACTTTCAATTTCTTTATATTTATAACAGAATACCTCAGAATTCTAATCATCTAATGTAAACAAACACGAGAATTATCGCGAGGTGCGTCATCACAGCGTCACATGCATCCACCCTCCCTTTTCCCCAGGCCACACAATTCGCCAATGCCAGTAAATCACCGATACGGATTCCGTCGTTTCCGCAGATGGATAAAACACAGAAATCTGTCTCTCACTCTGACCGAGATACCTGTTATATTTATCACGTTTTCAAATCAATTTACATTCACCGATAGAGTGCACCACTTCCCTGAGCAATACTTTATTTTTCCGAAAATGCATTACGTTGACTAACTAGATATATTTAAACAATGCTAGCACCTACAAGCGCTCGGCGGTGTAATTGCCGTCTGCGCGATCGCTCGAAGGTTAAATTACGCAAAATGGCGCACTTCGACTACTTACCAAGATTCTTATAACCCTGGCATCGTCTTTCGAACTAATTGACTTTGGATCTCTTCTTGGCGATGGCGTCTTCGACGGCTTTCAGTTGCTTCAACAGTTCTTCGCGGCGCGACGTCGCTTTCTTGTTGGAGGCGTTCTTCGGGTCGACGGGCGGCGGGGAGGAGGCGGGCCTCTTCTTCGCCACTTGGGCGGCGACGCCCGTTTCGCTCTTTCGGACGTCGGGAACGTCGGGTTTGCGAACGCCGACCGGATTTTTCAGGTTGAGTTTGATCTGCTTTTTCTCGGCGCCGCCTTTCAGCGCGTCGATGGCTTTCGCTTTTAGGGCCATGGCGATATCGACGCCTAGAAGTAAATAATAATGGTTAATAGTAATTCAAATTATTTTTTTTTGACGTATTGCTGTGGTCTGGCACCCCGGTTTTTGTAAATTCAGTGATCATATTTTGCTACGATCTGTCTTTATCAATGTTTCGGGCAAATTTTCTCAAAAATTAATGTTTATTTTAAATAAGATTTTGTTAATTGAATCGATTTTATTTATTCTTTTAATTGTTCAGTTGTTTAAATTAACTTCATTCAGTTGTACATATTGCGTTCACCAGTATTGTTTATGTTGTTCAATGGATATTCTAGAAGTTTTTTCTTTGCGATTTGTGCGTTGCGATTGCACGCAGCTGTTATTTTATATACGACTGTTATCCCTGAGAGGCGCTCAGTTCCGAGATTGATGCCGTGTGTAAGTACATATAAATTTATATTGTTAGCTGCCATTTTGGTATTTCATTTTGATTTTAAGTTTTGTTGCGTTAATTTGAAATTATATCATCCGTCAAGAAACTCACTATATAATAATTGGCATTATATTATTGTGTACACAATTTAGATGTAAGATCTTTTATTATATTTGTTCTGGAAGGTATTTTAAGTTTTAAGAGTTTTCTTTTTCCGTTTTCTAGTTTGCTGATTTGTTTTTTAATAATTAATCACCACGGTTTCGGTGATTAGAAGCATTGTGGATTTACAATTCATGATTAGTAATTTGTGAGCTTCGAGATTCTGGTATCGATAAATATTCAACATGTCTGAAATGGAAAACTCCTCCAGCATGTTTCCGAGGGCAATGACATAAAGCTTAAAGAAATAGATAAAGAATCTTACTGAATTTCAAAGCGAGTAATATTTAAATTTCTTTAATAATAGTGCCTGCTTTGACTGAAAGTTCTAAAGAATTAATAATCGATTAACTCAGTGCTTGGTATGTTAAAATTTTTTGAACGATTTGGTGTGAATGTCTATGGTATGAATGTAGTAGACTTCCTGACCGATCTTAAGCGTTCATACGACCCTGTGGCTGGTGAAATCCGAGCGTCCTTGTCAAATGACAAGAGTACGTATGGCTGGCTGTTGACACGATACAGTCGATCTATGTGTGTGTGAAGTGTTTATGGGTTCGATTGTTTTAAATAATGGTTAGTTTTGACCCATTACAATATATTGTTGCCGTTGGATTGCGATCGCTTCATTTATAGAAATTTATTTTAGAATTAGACCCTGCAATGCCATCTAGCAGTGAAGTTTTGAACTCGTTGCTCGTCACAACGCATCTTACCGTGATAGTAAAAGTTAATGTCTCCATTTTCGTTATTTATTTCCAAATTAATTAGTAATTCATTGTTAGTTAAATTAGACTTTTCATTATTCAATTATTAGTTCTAGTTTCATTCATTAAAACCTTTTCTTTTGTGTAAATTATTCCGCATTGTTAAGTTTGTCAGTGACTTATTTGATTCACGTTGTATTTTCCGATTTCCACCCTCTCGCTAAGTAAGGGAGACGCATAGGCTCACACACCATCTTAGATGCGCTGTTCAAGTTGCTCCGTGCAAATTCTATTTAGTTACCACGTTGTGGGATATTGTCACGCGAGAAACCTCCAATATCGAGTGCATTTTCCGTTTTACCTGGGGCTGCCAGGAGTTTTGTGTCCATTGCATCGATATTCCTGAAAAGGGTTTTACAACAGTAGCGTCAAGCCGGCATTCCTTTTGTTTAATGGCGTCATCTTTAGGTCACTGGTAAGCTGACTTTTCTTTTGGGTTGTTAATTTTATTAGTTTTGGTAATCCGGTCCTGTCTTAGGACCTATTTTGCTTTGATTTAAACCAAGAGGGTGAACGAAGTACCTAATTTGGGAGACCAAATCCAGATCGTTGAATTCACATGCACCGCGTACAGGGGAGCAAGTGGACCACGCCTATGACATCAGCGTAACGCGCTAAACACCCTCCCGGACGTATACACCGACACCTATCAAAGTTGCCGGATAAGTCTGTACTATATTTTATTTTATTGTTTTCTTTTCTTGCACCGAAGTAAAATTTGAAGTTATTATTTTTTTTTAAATCCTATCATGTGATAAAGACCTTCCGGCCAATTTTACTAACTTAGATTAAGATTCAAATTTACATTTCTTAAATGCCTTCATAATTATTTTACTTTAACTTTATTCATTGCACAATCATTGCCTATAATTTTAAATTACTACCTAAGTATAGAGGCTAAGACCGAACACCAATGTATTGTCATCGCAACAGATGTTAAGATTTGTATTTCATTATATTGCATTGTATGTTACTATTTTACTGTTTTTTTTTTTGTAATAAATATACAGTGTCATCCAAAAATTTGTGTTTTGAAAAATTATTTCGATACGATAAGACTTTAAGCTTGAGAGCGAATGAACCCCATAACAATATATTTTTAATTTACCTGATGCCCGACGCGGTGGTGGACTTCCATCCCTACTGCTCGAACTGCTGGAACCCGACGAGTCTGAATCACTCGAACTGGATTCTGAACTATCCGAAGACGATCTGGAGAATCTTCTCCTACCCTTGACGGTAGCCAACGCAGCTGCTATCGCCAACTTACTCCTGGTACGGCCTAATGTGTCGACTTTAGAGGGGGCAGGTGGATTTTGCGCGCCTGCCCTCATCATTCCTGCGACAGAAACATTAAAATAATAATAATAATAAAAAAAGATTATCCCACGATCAAAATGTCGCTAACTAAATAGTTATATAATAATAATAATACCTGGAGATGGCGCTTTTTTCCTCGGCGCGGGTGGATTCATGAGAGCCGCCCTCTCGTTGGCCGCCTTTCTCTCTGAAACGATGACGGAAGGTGAGATTGCTTGCCTACTCCTGTGCGAACCTCCACCTC